>JAHZNJ010003607.1:0-15655 GCA_027744475.1 Lepidocyrtus cf. sotoi NNG-2020
TTGATTGAAACTTGGCAACACAGGAAGCCTAATTTTGTTTTGCTCCGATCTAGTTTTTCCACCGTTTGCTTTGCAAGCGTTTATTTTTACAGCTATGAAATGGCTTACATTTACAATCATTCAGCAGCTTTATTATTACATCCGTGTGAATGTGTTTTTCATAACACTTTACAATGCAAGTTATGTCGTAAAAATAAGATTTGAAAGCAAACTGTGCAAGAAGTTGTAAAGGTTACGTTACACGTTATATTGGAGTAGGTTGGCTCGTTGGCAAAATAGCTTTCTTTCGTTTTGTTCCCTGCAATAAAAATGGATTCTTGTTCGTATTATTATTATTACAAGAATGATTGAAAATACTTGTGAACATGAAAACATTACATTTTCATTCCACATTTCTCCTTTATTTTCCATGTAATTCAATTCTAAAATGATTCAAAATAAGTGCTTTGTAAAATATGCAGTCTTGGGTGAATGGAATTATTATTACATTTGAGTTACATACTGAAAAAATACTTTAAATACCTTTAAATGCCAGCCTTTTTTCTTTCTCTTATTTTATTATTTTTCCTTCCGTGTGAGTTGTCGAGTTGAGTACCCGTTTAAGAATTTACAATCTCATATTTCAGTTGAGCCAAGCCTATGCTCGTGTTTTGAATGACGCCGTTGTCGTTATTTTAATTACTGGCATGCCTAGACCAAATAATAGCACATAATAATGTGAAGTAGTAAGGGCCTTTCTGCCAATCTCTCACTTGATCACTTCGGCTTCGCTACCTACTTTAAATTCCTTCCCGCCAAGCAACTACCCCTTTCCTTCTCTGAATTAATAAACACAAAATTCAAACAATTTTTAGAAGGTCTTTCTGTTCTAACTGACTGACTGTTTGCATACAAGACAAGTGTAATTTAGTGAAAGTGTAATCAAGTATCTGATGTTGTTGATGATGATGTTGATAATGATGAGGTCCTTTTACATTTTAGTCTTCACCGAGAGTGGAAATGGAAGAAAAAAAATCATTCATTAATTACGCAAAAATGATAGGGGATTCTTTCATCACTACCGACCTTCCATTAACTACTACTACTACTAAATTTCCTACAAAACTTCATTTAGAGAGGGGGATGTGAGTGAGACAGGATGATAATATCGTAGGTAGAGATAGAAGAAGAAGACAAAAGTTGAAAAAAGCTGCTTCGATGTCGCTTAATAACATGTGTTCGTTTAATGGTGCATTAAAGCATCAAAAGTTAGGCAAAAAACTATGAACTATGAGGAAGGAGAAAGCAGAAACGCTATAACGATGAGCGCACACCATGCCAGAGATTCGTTCTTTCGTTCTTTCTTTCTTTCTTTCTCTTTCTCTCTCTCTCCCTCACTCTGCAGCAATATTATTATCATCATACAAGAAGTAAGTACTTATATGAGCATAAAATTTGAAGAATGCAGAGAATGAGCAGTAGTGGGGAAAATGGACAGGAAACTGTTCAGCAGCACTCAATGAGCTCATATAAAGATGTGTAAAATGTTTATCATGGGACAGAGGGTGGAGAGGGAAGGGAGAATGAAGTAATAATGAATTGCTTTAATACGTGCATGATCACGTCGGCCTAATTTTGTCTGATGCTTCATCCTTCCTTTCTGCTGCTTGTAGTAATAAGAACTCCTTTACCATACCAACGAACACTGCAGAAGCATCCATATACCAGCAAAAACTAGAAAGAACCATTTTTCCTCTTGCTCTCCTCCACTCAATAAACAAAATTGGGTGAAAATTGAGTTTCTCTTCTCATTTCTTTTGGGTGCTCTATTGCGCCATGAGTCTTCTTGTTCTATTACACACTACACATAATATTTTGGTATCATCGGCATCATCATCATATTATCATCGATGATTCTAAACAGAAGAGGAGAGAGAAGAACGAAACAAGGAGGGTAAAACAAGGAGTCGATGTAGCAAAACTAAAACAGAGCGAGTGTGTCATGACATTATTCTCATCTCAATTTGCAGCAGCACTACGACTACGGCTGAATAAATTTTCTTTTTCAACTTCAACCTTCAAACTATTTCATTTTCATTCTCCTCAGCAGCCATCATCATCACTATCACACAGAAAAAAGAAATGATGTGTGTGTGTGTGCGTTGAAGAATAATGTCGTGATTGTCGTAGTAATGATTATGCGATGATGATAGACGACTATTTTATAGTAATGCAGACAGAATTTGCTGCTGCTGTTGTTGTTTAAAACGTTTTTTCAATGCAATATACCTACCAACAACATACCTATAGTATAGTATAATAGTATTGCATTATACTATGAGGCAGAGGCAGGAAGAAAGAGATGGGAAGTTAAAAACTACTTTGGAGAGGAGAAATTGGGATGAAAATCCGAACAATCGAATTCACTGCACCCAATTCATTCCAAACTAGCTTTAGTAGTAGTAAGTCCAATCTGCTGCTGCTGTGTTGTAGGAGTAAATATCAGAGAGAGAGAGAAAGAGAGGAAGAAGATGAAGAATCCCTCTAACGCATTTTGTCGAATAGCTTGACTTTGACAATACCTTTTTATCGACTTTATCACCAACAACATCAAAGCTCCTTTCACTCCTTTTTTCACAATTGGTTTTTTTCTTCTAGTTTTACTTTCACTACTTTCACCCATTCTAAATTCATCAGCAGCGCGTTTTCCTCTTCGCCCATCTCATCACATCTCATCTCACGCTCCCATTATTATTATTTGACTGAAACGACGATGAAGATGAGTACAACAAATAGAGAAGGAGAGTGTGTTTGTCTTGCATCTGAATAACAAAAAAGAATCTGTTTTATTTTATACTACAGAGAATGAATAAAAAATCCTCATCCTAAATTTTATTATTACACCACCAGTTCAAAAGTTGTAACGTTAGATTTTGTACACAATGTCTATCAATATTTATTTAACCTTATTGGTATGCTGTATCTGTATGCATGGCATGGAAAGATGGAATGCTGCTGTGAAGTAGTAGGGGAAAGAAGAAGAAGAAGGCGGAAGTGATGATTGAGTAGCACTAAAGTTCCTCCTCCGGTCTGTGTTTCCATTCCACTGCTGTTACCGCTGCTGCTATGCTATGTATGGACGCTTTGATTAATGTCGTTTTCACTTGTGTTGTTCCATCGTCTTCTTCTACTTTAATCTTCAAAGTCTTTAAAATAGAGAGCAGGGAGAGAGAGAGGGAGAATCCGTCCTAATCTAATGGGAACCTTTTTTCTACACTCGCACTTAGCAATAATACAAAGGGCTGCTGAATTCTTCTTCTTTTTCACTCGGCAGGGTCTTTGTCTTTCAAACATTTTTATTTGTATAGAGAAAGAGAATAGGTTTTGTAGCAGCAGAAAAAAAAGAAAGAAATGTTTACATAAAAAATTTCAAAGAAGAAAAATCCCAGAGTCAGAGACGACCTTATGTACTAGCACCATCCCCTTTTGAATGATTTTATTGTTGATACCTAAGCACGTGGTAGTGATGGCACACTTTAACATTAACGACGATGATTATGGTAGTATTTTCTAACTTATTCTTCTCATTTTCAATTTTCTCTTCCCGTAAAATGTGCAAGAGAAAGCATAAGAAGAAGAATAATTTCACAAATTCTTCCTATTTCAATCTATTACAATTTTTTACTCGAGGCTCTTGTGTACTCATTAAAGGGGGAAATTAAACTCATCTGAGGTTTTAAACCCCTATATACGTACGGGTTTGACGTTTGGTCAATCATTTAACGGTTTGTTTACGCTAGCTAAAAGGCTCTCTTGTTTTACTCATGAAGCAAGAATGCTAATGGCGGGTGAGGAAATAGAATGCGGGATATTTGAAAAGCATTTGAGATATTCCATTGTTTTTTCCTCGTTCAACATAACTTCTTTTTCCGTTAATTTAGTTCCGTCAATCCTAATTTTGTTCCTGGATAAATATGTGTGTGGAGATTAAATAAGAATCCGACACGAGTAATTTTAATTTTATCATCAAACTGCTTACGTAAGAATCACAGGCAGAAAGAGCGGCGGAAAAATACTGGAGGAGGAAGGGAAAGGATGGAGAAAGATGAAGAGAGAAAAGAAATTTTATGCTGTGAAAATTGTTTAATTAAGTACATTCCTTTTGAAGCTCCACTAGTATTGTATATCCTAAGGAAAAAGATTCATCCATCGCTATCTCTCTCTCTTCTCTCACACAAATTTTATTACTTTTGTTTGACGATTAAATTGAATTATTTAATGACGCTTACGTCCCAAAGGGTTTTGTTAGTTCCGTTTGAACAAGAAACTCAAGATGCTTCACACACACAGACACACAAACACACCATTTCTCTGTTCGAATGTCATAGGAGGAGAAAAAGAGATTTATGGAGAGAGAGAGAGAGATGGTTAAAGAAGAAAAAAAAGATGACGAAGATGTTTGGAGATCTCTCTTTATCTCCGTCCATTACAGGCACAACAAGTATTAATAACAAGTATTCGAGATGTGAGTCTTTCCTTCACTACTAGTCAGTTTTTATATGGATCCTTTATCAGTTCATAAAAGTTATGGATTGCATGTTAATACTTTCTCCCCCTCTCTCACTCTCTCATCTCTGAAAAATACTACTTCTTCCCTTACTTACTCTTACTACTACAATGACTATAACCATCAACATCGCCATAGTAAAACTCCTGGTTTTTATGCACACACCTACTGGTCCGCCCTTTAGAAGTTTCTGGAATTGTACTTTGCTGCTGTTCCTGAGAGTGTGATGATGTGATGTAATGTAATGATTGGAGGAGGAAAAGCAATGAAGATTTATCTATGTTTTTACTGTATAATTTTGTTGCTGGTGGTGTGGTGCGGTGGTGCTGGAAAGTGGAAATGACTCTGATTACGATATACCTACCCAGCCCAGGTATGTATATTATCAGTCAAACAAGTGCACCTTCCCAGTGTCACTGTCGCTGCTGTATATCTCATTATTACGTATAAATGTAAAAAAATAAAATTTTGTTTTTCTATGGAACATTGTCATCTGTAAGAGGCAGGAAGGGAACTGCAAAACAAACCATGAATATATATTTAGTCACTTTATTGGTGTATGTCCCCATCATAATCATCGTCAACATCAGACTTTATCACGGCAAGAAATTTGGCTGACATTTTTGTTGTTGACGATTACGATTAGCGCTAAACATTATCTCCAGTCATAAAATTTCTTCGACTGGCTTTAATCTGAAATGTTTGACAGAAGGCTGTCTAAATTTTGTTTTTCTTTGGTGTGTCCTTTCCTTGGCTAACCACTCGCACCCTTCCATCAATCCATCCATGTATTCGTATTCGTTACACCTTCAAACAGATAAATTATTATTGAAGAATTATTCAATGAATCAATCAATTCAACAATACTTCTTCTTCTGATAAGTATTATAGATTACTTTGTCAAAAAATGATTGCCAATCTAAACATTACAATCTATTACAGAAGAAAATCTTACTTACTTGTCTTAAATAAGTTTCTCAAAGAAAAATATATAATAGCAAAAGCATAGCGTGCAGCAATAGCAGCGGATAATGAGAACCATTATCGATACGATACGACATACATACTTACGTAGGGCCAAATGGCCATTGGCATACAGGCTGTTCCCAAGGTATATATAAAGAGTGGGCTGTTCCAAACGAACGTTTACTCCCTTTTCTTTCTTGCTTAAAGGATACGTTCTAGTTAGTACTATTGATATTATCAATTATCATAAAAATACATAGTAGCAACGCAGTCTGTGAGGGAGTTTCTCTACTTAATTAAGTAAGTAACTATAAACACACATACACAATCTACTCTCATTTTTTCTGACAGACGTTGTTTTCTAACTCAAGGACTACAATACCGCCATGCTGTATTAAACAGGGCAGGCAAGCAGGGGAAGAAAATGGAAGTGAAAGGAGAAGAATGGTTTTGTTTGTTGAAGGAAACCTGTTTTGTGAAGCGTGTGTGAAGTTTTGTTCAAACATGCGATTATACAGGATTTTAACGAGTATCAATTCTTCAGGGGTCTTTTTAAAAATACCCTTTTTGTATTATTATCAGAAATTGATTTGCCCCAGTTCTTTTTTTGCTAGATGGACATTTCTCGATAATTTTTGGTTGTTGTAGATAGAAAAAAGTAGTTCCCGATCTTTTTCTTCCCCTGCTTTGTCTTCTCAATAACTTTTTTTTTCGTAGTTTTATCATCATCATCACATAAAGAGGACCCATTTACACAAAAATAAAAACTTTTTAACCGTGAAAACTCTCCGCCTTCTTCTTCTGCTTCTGGAAAAAGTTTTTTTGTTGTTCGTAAAGGTTTTTTTCTTTGTATTATTAGACAGTGGTGGACAGGGGGCTTTTATTTTCTTTCTTTCTCTCTCTCTCGCATATTTTCTTTATTTCTCTCAGTCCTCCCTCCCTAAGTTTGCTCCGTGTGTTTACCCTTCCACTGTAAATGTTAGAGATCAGATCAGATCAGCAGCCACCGAAGATAATATCGGATTGTGTATTATCAGTTGCAGTACTAGTAATATAGGAACTCTAATTTCCCTGGACCAGCTTTCTTCTTCTTCCTTTAATTTGTTTGTTGTTGAACCTTCCTGGAAAGATATCAAAAGAAGATTCGTATTCTCGGGAAAACAATTTAGAATGACGTAAACGAGTGTGAAGAAGTTTAGGCGAGTAGTATATGTCGTCTTGGCGAAAAAAGTTTAATACGCAATTTGGCATACTTATTGGCTAGTAGGCGCAGCTATTTATCAATTTGCAGTATGGCTGATATAACATATTATCTAAACTAATCAGCTATTTATTCAATAAAAACATTGGCCTTGGTTTTGACACTGTAATTGTAAGAAACTGGAGAAATGGAATGCTCTATAGATTTTCTCTTCCAGCCAAAAAAAGTTAATTTAAATGTTTGAAGCTTTGGACAATTCCGATTCACAACATTTTCTTCCTTTGTTAGTTAATGTTTATCTTTGCTAACAACATGAAAAAATGTTGTGGAATCCTTTATGTATACCTATTTTATTTTCACTCCTTGACGAAAAGAACGAAGAAATTGAAAACACGAAAACCGTTTTCTTTTCCCTCTATCATCACCGTCATATTCACTCATTCCATTCATTCCATTCCAATATACGAGTAATATTCTGACCATCATCCACACATCATGCCATGCGATGTTATTAATCTTTGTCAGTAATTTTAATTGACAGCTTCCAGTTTTGAAACGAGTTCATTAATTTAGTTCGCCATACTACACCACACTACATTACTACGCCACTGGTATTGAATAGGTAGGGATAGTATAGGATGATGGAAGATAAAAAAAGAAACTATGTCAATCATTTATAGTCATGCATTACTACATTCAAGTGTTGGTGTTCTTCTTCTTCTTCTTCCTCTTTTTATTCGTTTCACTACGTAAATATTGTTATTTTTTCCAGAACAATAAAAAAGTTTTGAAAGCATTTCTTGTCAGTAAAATAAGCAGTATTGCAACAAACATAGTTGTTGTTGTAGTAGAAGAGGAAGAATCTTTTCAAACGAATATATTTACTTTCTCTAAAGCATCACCACAAAACTACATACAATTACCATTCAAAAAGGCGTCAGCTGCTGCTGCTGCTGTTGCTGCCGCTGTAAAGAAAATATTCTTTTGAACTTTTCTTACTTTTACTTTGTTGTTAGCCTCCTCGTACATTGATAAAAAACTCGAACGAAGGAAAGATGAAGACTTTTCAGCTCTTCGTGATTCGTGTATGTATATGTTCTTCAGTGAATAAGTAGTAGGCGCTCTAAATTTGTATTTTAGACAGATTTTCGAACGAGAAACTTTTTCGACGAGATCTTTCAGTGTTGGCTGTGTACGGCTGGGCTCAGACTGTGCTTAATTTAATCCATTCGTCGTTCGTGGCTGAAACATTTTGGGTTACAGGGGCATGGAAGAAGAATAAAAGACTGCACAACTGCTGCTGCTCTTTGTTAAGGAAGTTGGTTTTAGTTCAGCCGCAACAGCTTTTTCTTTTGGTCTGGTCAGTCGTTTATATTAGTTTTTGACATTCTTCTCTCCCGCATTCCAAAGTAAAAACTGATGGAAAGCATTGTCATTTGAACTGCCATGACGACGATGATGATGGCAATGACGATGATATGATATGATAAAAAGGTGGAACTGGTTTCGTACTCTTTACTCGTACGCAGATACGTAAGTATGTATGTGCATAAGTATGTTGGAAAAGTTGGAATAATAATAAAACTAAAAAGTTCATCAAAACTTTAGTTGTCAAGTTAAATTTCGTTTTTTGTGCATTGGAAAAACAAAGTTGGCTTGTAGGAGGAGGGAGGAAAACATAACGAGAGAAAGAGAAGAGAGAAGGAGAATAGAAACGCTATTACTACAAACTGGCAAAAGTTTAAACGAAGGCCCGTATAAATTACAATGATTTGTAGAAATGGCTGTATAATCTATGGCAGAGAATATGAACAAACATTGTTGAAAAAGAAGTATTTGATAATTACTTTCTCACATTGTTATTCCATAAAGTCAAAAAAGATATGTAGCAAAACAAGGAGGAATAGATTTATTTATTTGGTGGGGATCCGGATCCACTAGCTCCCTAGCTCGTTGCTCCCCTAATGAAGATTAGAGACGAGAATGTTGTTGATGATGATGATTTTGATGATATTCCCTAATTTTACATGAAACTGAAACAAATATAAGCAAATAAATGTACAGAGGAAAGAAAAATAAATTATAATAAAGCGCAGTGGCCTACAAAGCTCTCCGTGTGTGAAAAATTTCATTTATTTTCTTTCCTCGCAGCTAAACACTTCACAACAGCGAATGAATTATATTATATGTGTATATTATGTAATGTAATTTGCGTACAACTTTTTGCATACAGTAAAGTAGCGCCATTGTAATGAGAATTTGAAAGAAAGACGCTCTTCTTCTGTGATGATGATACTATTTCTGCCGCTGCTGTTTCCTACATCGAAACAAAACTATTCTCTTGAGCACAATTACTACGAAGTGGAGGAGTGGAAACTGTGGAAAAATACGGAGGTTAGTTGATGAGTTGCTAAAAAGGAAATGAAATGAGCGAGCGCACAGTCAAAACCATTCCATTATAAGATTTTTCTTTTTTTGCAAAATGTTCTTTTAGGGAACTAGTAATAGGGAAGTGAAGGAAAAGCAGAAAAAATGGGAATTATATTATTACTAACTTGAACCTAGTGAAAGCTAGTCATGCCATTATTAGTGCTTTTGTCTGTCCGTCCGTCTTCACCGATTTGAATGAAACTTGGCACAGAGCTTTGTTGGATATCAGGAAGAACCCCTATTGTTTTTCAGCGTAATCGGTTGGACGCTTCTAGCGTAGGAAGTAAAAGTGTCCGCTCAACCATATAATGCAACGCATCGCACTGAAAGAAGCGTACATTGCCTATCACTGCATTCAATTGTTTTGGCTTTGATATACAAAGTGAGGGTCAAGGTCAAGAAGCGATTAACCCAAATATGGCACAGGTAGTCAAATATGGCGCGGGTAGTCAAATATAGCGCGTGTAGCCAAATATGACGCGGATAGAAAAATATGTCGGGGGTAGCCAAATATGGCGCGAGTAGCCAAATATGGCGCGGATAGTAAAATACGGCGCGGGTAGCAAAATATGGCGCGGGTAGCCAAATATGGCGCGGGTAGCCAAATATGTCTCGGGTAGCCTAATATGGTTGTTGTTGTTGAACAAAACGTTATCGTTACTCTTGTCAAGAAAAAACGTTTGGTTCAAGCTAGTATCTACACCGGTTGCTTTGCAATCGTTTATTACTACCTTAAACGTAGTGAAAGCTAGTCATGCGATTAGTGCTTTTGTCTGTCCGTCTGTCTGTCGGCACGATAACTGTTGAACGACTCAACGGATTTCAATGAAACTTGGCATAAAGGCTCCTTGGGTACCATGAAGAACCCCTATTGTTTTTCAGCGAAATCAGTCTAACTCTTCTAGCGCAAGAAATGAAAATGTAAGCGCTATGCTGTGAAACAGCATTCAATGCCATTACTACATTCTATCAGCAAAGCACAACAGTGCAGCTGTGAGCAGCAGAAACCATAGTATTGGTGCTTATAAGGAAAAAGGCAAACAAAAACTGATTTGCATGGTGCAGGTAGCCCAACATGGCACGATTAAGCCAAGTATGACGCGGATAGCCAAATATGGCGCGGAAAAAAATATGTCGCGAGTACCCAAATATCACGCGAGCAACATAATATGGTATGGGTAGCCCAATATGGCGCCATAAACAAAATATGTCGCAATAAGCAAAATATGTCGCGAGTAGCCAAATATGGTGCAAGTAACCCAATATGGCGCGGGTAACCAAATATGTCGCTTCAAGCTAGTATTTACACCGGTTGGTTTGCAATCGTTTATTTTGTATTAAAAAGAAGGAGACGGGCGGATGCCTGTTGAAAGCATTCGGCTTTGGTTCAAAGTCCTGTGATTTTTTTTCGTTTTTCTTCCTTGTAATGTAATGTTTTCCTTCCTTAATTTACAGATTTGGGTACTTACCTACTTATATGTCTGTTTTCCGCAAAAATGAGAAAAACGGTGTTCAAAACAATAAAATTCCAAGAAAACTTCAATATTGGGAAATGTTAGGAAGATCCAGAGAAATCAGATTCTTATGTGTATGAGTGAATTACCACAGAGAAAAAAATGATCAAACGGTTCAGAATATTATGGATTGTGTGCATAGCAAGTATAAGTATTATATATAGCTCCACTATATATAGCTATATATGTTAGAAATACAAAGATGGAGTTAGAATTTAGAATCACCTACACACCTCCTTAAACTTACAAAAAATAAGTTAAATAGTAGGAAAACAACCAAAGCTAAATTAGGCATGCATACAATAATGCTACGATTCAATGTGATATGGCAAGAGGAAATGAAGCAATGGAACAAGTGACAACATTTTTTATTTCTTGTTTATTTTCGGTAATCCTCTATAAATTATTTCACTTCGCGTTTCGTATAAGTAGCGCGACTATGCGCAAACATGAAAAAATAAATGATATTCCCATTTACCCGCTCTCTTTCTCTAAATAGAATAAAATTATGTCTTGTTTGTTATAACAACTTTGCATATGTAGCTGTTTTTTAATGCGAGTGAGTGGCAGTGGCGGTGGCGTTGGTGTGACTGATTAAATGCATGTTATGAAAAATTCACAAGCAACAAAGCTAAAACAGTTTTCGTTGCCGGCTCTTTTCCTCCCAAACATATTACTTTCACTTTCATGCATTGTACAACTTTTCTCTGCTATATGTTTGGTTTGGCTACATGATTTATCTGTAAAAATGCCTTACTCTAGTTTGTCCCCATCACATTTGCCTTTTCCCAGTAGACTACAAGCAAATACAAATAGTCATTCCCCTTTGCCTTTGTGTGCGCATATTATTATATAGGTACATAGGCTAGCAAGCCTTTTCTCGGCTATGGCTATACATTTCCACCTAATTGGTAAACATTGATGTATGATTTATCCGTTAAAATTAATTCTGATTTGTAAAATAAATTCATACGAGAGAAAGAGGAAGGATCATCCTCATATACAAATATACCCTCTGCGTCAGAAGTCAGAAGGGCACAACTGTTTTGCACTGCTTGTTACAATTCGTTTGTAGCAATGAAAATTTTATTCAATAAAAGCTTTGGCCTTTGTCTGCCCTTATTGTGTAAATATTAAATATTATAAATACATAGTAATACTATTTTTCCATCGATTCCTTTTGAATAATCATCACCAGTATTTGATTTTGTTTGTTTTTGTTCCTCTCTTAAATAAAAAATCTTTATTCTCATAATTCAACACATTTAATTAACTTCAACTTTCATCCTCGATGAAATGTCATGGTTTCGATCCTAGAGTAGTGCTTGTGACTGCGACACTTCTACAACGGTCGTGGTGTTGTGATGTGGTTGTTGTGGGTGGTAACGATGAAGAAATTTGAAAGATATAGAGTGACATTAAAAGGTAGCGGAGAAGCTGTAGTAGCAATTGTTGTAAACCATACATACTACATTTACGTCACACGTTTGAGCTGCTTTTGCGAAATATTTACACACCGACTACCAGCAGCAGTAGCCGTAACAAACTACAATAGCGTAACACACGGTTGTTGCTGCTGCTGCTGCCAATATTTTATGCTGGTTCCCCAATCGGCACCCTCCATCACCGTCACCATGATCATTACCGTTATTTGCCACCTCATTCTCCTCATTTTCTCTCTCGCTTCGTTTTCCCTTCCTCCTTTTTCTTTGGATATGATCATTGGCACCGTAGGAAAAAGTAATCGCTGAATTGATGTTGATGATGTATGTAGGTTATGTAAGGTAATATTTGGGACATTAACATAAATATTCTGAAGGAAACTACACTTTCCGTGCTGCTCCTGGTCTGATCTTGTCTTTCCTCGTCTTACTATTAGAAAGAGACGTTTTCAGTTTTCAACCTACCGAAATAATGCTGGATCGGATTGGATAGCAATTCCGTTTTCATGTGGCTGATATTTTTTTACTCCATTTCTCTTTCATTTCTCTCCTGTTTGCTGCTTCTGGTGCTGCCACCACCATATCGATGATGTTCCTGTCGCTGTTGCTTCGTCGTTTTGTTGTTCACTAATGAAATTCCTTTCAATATCCTCCTCAAATTCTTTCCCCTCGCAGCGCAACGCTGTTCCAAGGAAGGGTAATTATTGTTGAATGAATATGAATAAAACTCACTCTCTCTCACACAACAAGTATAAGAGAAATACTACATTTCTGGCGAAACAATGAAATACCAAAAAACTGCAATAAAGAATTGTGCAAATGGCTGAAAGGCATGCGGAGGAGAGGATAATCATCACGGCAACGCAGCATTACGAAACATACTTAATATTGATAAGTCATTTAATAAAATTGAAGCATTCAAAATTTACTGGTTGTTTGCTGCAATGTAATTGCTAAATAATTGAAATGTGGAATTACCATCTCGTCACCATCAAGTAGGCAACCATGACCATTCACAGAACTCCATTGTTTTCGAACGTGCGGTGCTGCTACAGCATTTTTTTGTTATCTCCATCTCTGCACTGCTGGGGTATGGCGTATTGTTTTCATTAAGCTGACTTCACTTTGTTTGATTTGGAATTGTTAGTGTACTCCGTTCAATCCACCGGATTCCATTTATTTCCAAGCCACACTTTACTATTTTGTAATCCTATCAAGTGCTTTGTATTAACAAAAAACTCTTAAATATTGTAAAAATATTAGTTTTCTGTTTCCACTATGCTACGAGTTCGGGTCGGGTGGGTAAAAAAATTTGTAAAAGTTTTTTTTTTAGTAATTTCGGGAATAATACAGTGTGGCACAGAGTAAACATGGATCTCCTACAGCATTTTAATGTTTTTCAGCGTATTTCCCATCAAAAATATATGTCTCCGTACTAAAATGAGCGGCATTATTGCCGATGGTGATAAAACAGCAAAGCAGAGAGAGCAGTGGCAACTCCGACACATATAATCATCAGCATCATCAACATCCTCATCACACAAGCTCCATTATTTGTCATTCCCTTTCAATTCTCCACATCCAATTCAAAAGGGCTCTCTTGTGTAGTTCATCGCTGACATGATCATACCACCCCAGAGGAAATAAAAAAGGCGACAGCCAAACCATCCAGTTTCTGCTACTACTACCTAGTAGGTATAACATGTCGTGTGTGTGTGCGCGCCATGATGATGATGTGATGCCTCTGGAATGTGAAAATGTGTTAGGTTTTTAGCTACTTCCATTCTCTCATGATGAAGATGATGATGATCATCAGTACCATCATCATTTTAGAGAAAGTGCGACTACCACACCACGAAGGCTGCTTAATCGCTTGTGGCTGCGGCAAGCACTGAAGTTCTATGAAGTGGGTGCCCCTTCTCTCCTTCTCTCTTCCTCTTCTTTCTCCTTCTCTCTTCATGAGAGGAATATCTCTCTCTCCCCATTTGACACTTACATCCGTCAGACCATCATGATCATAGTCGTCTTCGTCGTCGTCCTCGTCGCCATCATCCTTCATATAACCTACATTTTGATGAGTATGATGATGATGAGTAATATGTGAGAGGGAGAAAGTGGTGGTAAATCTTATTTTCTGAATAGCTTCCGTTTTCCGGCTTCTCTCTCTCTATACAGATAAGTTGACTTACTTGTGCTGTGTCACGATCCCACTATTATTTGGAATAATTTATGAGCATAATAACATTTCCATCAAACCAGAGGAATTTTTCCTGTAATATTTACAGGCTTCTAATTCATTCATGAGTTTGCTTGGGCTGCTGGGAGTTTTTTTGTGTCATCATGTTGCAGCAATAATTTAAAAATAATTCATCCCTTCTCTTTCTCTATCTTTCTTCTTCTCTTGCATAGACCCTTTGTACCGCTATTGCTCACTTTAGAGCTGGAAACTGAAGTGGTGGTAGTAGTGGCGGTGTGGGATTCCTTCGGGTTTCACATGAAGTGGTCATGGAAAAAGCATAGCCTGTCACAGTGCTTTATATTTTACTATCATATTAAGTATCATTACACATTACTACTACAACCATTATGACAAGCATCATTACTTGTACTTTTGTTGTTTGCATTTATGTATAACTGATTTAAGTAGATCTATAAGCTACTACTGCTGTAGTAACTTCCTGTCCTTCCATTAACGTGATTATTTTCAAGGGGCAACTTAAAGAGAAGATGCGGAGACGGAAAAATCAGAGTGGGCTTAACTATATAAACGTTTTTTGGATAGGATATGTATGAAATTTCTCTGATTAGAATCCTCTGAATAACAAGACCGACAGACAGACACTGTTAGATATGTTCAGAATTGACTTACCTAACTCATTTATAAATTATCTCGTCGCATCTCTTCTTTTATCTCATAGATTGTTCTCCACTTAGGGAAATTGAAGAAAATCCCTTGCATTAGTTTTAATTAACTAATCTGAATTTCAGATTGAATTCACGTCGTCGTCGATTGGCAAATAAGTTTTACTTTATACCTATATGCACTTTGAAAGCGGAATATCTTTACTTATTATGCCACAAACGACGCGACGTTGCCTGCTATTCGTAGAAGTGCAGTGTATACTAAAATGCATCTTATCTTATAATTTTATTTGAATCCATATCTCGTAAAAGCACCCTCTACTCTACCAGAGATAGTAACTACGGAAGCGGCAGTTTAACCGCTTCGTAGTTTCTCAAAAACTTGACTTTCTTTTTTCCTTGCTGGAATGAAAACACACAGATCAAAATATTTTTTAGAAAAAAAAGGAAGATGCAGAAAGCCTTTTTACAGGACGAATAATAATATAATGAATAAAATGAAAGAATACTACGAAGCCACATGTGGCTCACGCAGAGACACTATACCTGATAACAGTGAGTAACTCTCGTGTAGAGATATTTATTTGGGCTATAATTATTACTAGCTTGAACGTAGTGAAAGCTAGTCATGCGATTAGTGCTTTTGTCTGTCCGTCTGTCTGTCCGTCTGTCTGTCGGCACGATAACTGTCGAA
>JAHZNJ010003608.1:0-28620 GCA_027744475.1 Lepidocyrtus cf. sotoi NNG-2020
GCGCCGCCGATTCAACTAACCATCTTTTGGAGTCAAAAAATGTAGCTAGCCCTTTTTACTATGTAATAGTATGTGATGATTATATCATCTCCAATTACCGCACGTTCTCTGACGTGCTACAGCCATTAAGATAATGGAATTTTTATGCTTCATGTATTTTCAAAAGTCAGTGGGACCAGCAGGAGCTTTTGATTTTGGAAGAGAGGGAGACGACGACGTCAACAACAACGCAACGCACATAGCGCACAGCGCAAAAGGGAGATGAGGCAGTCAGTAAAAAAGGATTATTTACATCCGTCTTTTAGTTGTTGTTTTTGTTCGTAGTGGTGGTGGTGGAGGTGGTGTGGTACACATTTCTTGTGTAACATAGATCATGTCAAAGACAATTGTTTTTCAACATCTCTTTACATGGTTCTTAACTTCCCTTGAGGAATGGGAAACGACAATGATCATTTTGAAATACTCCTGAAACAAACTTTAATATCATTACACGGTTATGGTCTTAATATGGGGGATGTACGCATAGACGTGATTTTTCGTCTTCGTATATTTTATGAGGATTATGATGATGAATTCAAAGTATGATTTACAACAAATATGTACTTCGTGAATAATTTATAATAGAGTAAAATTTTCTTGTTTGCTTTTATACTTATCATAAAGCAATACGTAATTAGTCTTAAGAGAATATTCCTATGTAGAGGGATAGATAGGTAGACGCTAAGTAAGATTAATTCAGTGGAAGAAAAAGGGAGAGAGAGAAAATGAAAGAAATTCCAAGAGATTGTCTGCTTCCCTTTAAAGTAAATTAGTACTGTTGAAGGGGAAATCCCTTTAGGCGTTTTAAAAGGAATTTGTTTTCTTTTGAACTGAACTGAATCCCATTTAAAGATCTTGTCAAATCCGATGAATTGTAACAGTTCAAATGTATACATACCTAATATACAAATCAACGTATTAAAAACCACATGTTCAAGAAGTAGATAGGAAGTTACTAATTAACTATGGCAGATTGGTTGCCTTTACAGACATTTGCAATGTAATTTGAAAATTTCGAGAAATCGCAGAAGAGCTAGTAATAAAGCTCCATTTGTGGTTTCGCTGGTTTCATCTTCAAGCCATCATTTTATAAGTACCGTAGTATGCATGTTTCCTTTCTTTTCCAACTTTGTCTTTCTTGCATCTTCCTGGTTTCTCACTTTTTCTGCTAAATTATTATGACAGTAGATAAATAAATGTAACCACAAAGCACGTGTACCGCCTATCTTAATGTTTTCTTAGGATGGGAACGAGACCGCCTTTGCAAATTTAATTGCCATTTATTACTCACTTACTTAGCTTAGTACACACAAAAGCCTATCCATTCATATTTATACAAGCCATTGTGTTTTCCGAATCTCTTTAATAAACAGTGTGAGAAAGAGAAGTTAAGTTTACTTAAAGTAAGTTTCATTAAATAAATGACGGAGTTTCTTTAGACAATTTTGCAAAAGAGTTTTTTAAAGATGAAGAAGGAGAAGAAAAAGACGATGATGATGATGATGATTATAGTACAACCACGTTTATCAGAGAGGCGTCTTCCGTCTGCATCAACGCATTACGAGAAGATATCATGCATAGTTTAATGGGTCGAGATGAGGCAAAAAAGAAGACTTCACTGACTTAAGCTAAATCTTTTACTGCGAAATTTGTAGTCATAATAGACGTAAATAGGATGGTCTAAGGTACATATATTTATCACTATAGTATATTATGTCTTCCAAGGAGAAGGAGAAGAACAAGTCAATGGAACAATAACAATAATGGGAAGTGAAGCGAGGGAATGTGAATGCGGAAGAGAAACGTCTTTTTAGTCCAGCTGAGGAAAGCGAAACACATTCTCAACTACTACTTTTCTTTTTTTCTTTCTTTTGAAGGAACGATAACAATATAACAACAGCCCATCGAGACCTCAATCCATCCGTAGTACATATAGCGAGGAGGCTCACAGAACAGAATGGCAAGGCTGCAATTTTTTTTTGCATTTACGAAATTGGAGAAAAGCATTCGTACATTCGTTGGTTCGTCGGTAGAATATAGGAAAAAGAAGTAAAAGAGATAAAAGTTTTGTTTATGGAAATTTCTTGAAATTTTCCACTTGTACATTGTTTTATGCTACATAAATCCGGAGCCCTCCTCATATAAATAATTACTATAAAGGAAGGAATGATTCGGTAGATTTATCCCATTGTTGGGATTGCCGTTTTTACGTTTTATTTAAAAATGAAAGTAAAATCGGCGAAGCCTCAATCGAAATGGTAAAATTTTGTCTCAAGTTTCCACATGCATGAATGGCAAAAAAAGAAGATACTGTGACTGCCAAGTGAAAACTGTAAACAGCCAACGTCCGGATGGAAATGGAAGTTTGACCAAAAAATTGAGACATAAGATTCGGTTTTACCATAGTTTTATAACCGATGATAAAGTAATGTCATGTTCATTTATCTTCTATTTTTGATGGTAATAGTAAACAAGAGTGCGAGTCCTCGGCAAAAAGTAAGTTGAGAGGAAGTGGGCTGATAAGTAGTCAAATAGACAAAGTTACTTCGTCTTTGAGTAACAGCAGCAAAATTCGCATTATCATAAAAAATGGTGGTGGGTTGAAAACAAAAACAAAAGCGATGATGGACAAGCAAGGGAAAACAGATTAAGGGTTCCACCTTGGCATCTTTTCCTCTCTTTCTCTTCTTCCTATTTTTCTTTTTTTCGGGAAAAGTAGTAGCAGAAAACTCTTTCCAACTCCATCAAAGGAGTTCCAAAAAACTGATGAAATAAATGGAGTGAGTATATGGCATAGAATGGACTAGTATTCCGCATGGGAACTGTCACATAACTAGCTGAGAGGAGGCTGATGCTGCCGCTACTGCCACAAGCAACATTCACATTAGCATTAGATGCTCCTTGCAACACCACCACCATCGTCGTTACCGCTGTTACTTTGTCAGACAAAAATAATGCATGTTTTACTACTACATTGCTTATTTTGCTGCTGCTCCTGCTACTGCGAGTGAAACAGAGAAAGAGATGAATGTATAAGTAGAAAATATCAACGCTTTTCCCCACCACCATCACAAAGTTGTCGTTGTCGTGTCGTTACAAAACAACAGGCAAAAAAGGAGCCTACTACGACTACTACCCAAAAGAGCTGCTTCTTTTTCTTCAGGGAAAATGTAAATGTGAAATCCTCTTTAGCATCAGCAGGCCACTAACAAGAGAACAGAAACACGGTGTACAAAACTGGCTTCATATTTACTCCACTTCACTGCTGCCACTGCACTACTACTACCAGCACCACCATAGCCGTACTTTCAGGACAAGGTAAGCTTTTTTTCCTTTTTTCCTCCGTGTTGTTGCTCCTCATGTTGACTACTTCATGTTTTTCTAAGGATATGGAACGGCATGACGACGCCAGGGAATAAGAAAACAGAGACTTTCCTTTTACAAAAAAGAGGCTTTGAAGAAAGAAAGAAAGAAAGCTTTCCATTATTCCAATTTCTTTCCTGTTATGCGTCCTTTTCTCTTTCTCTCATCCGCGTCACCATTCCTGTTGTTAGAACGCATTTTTTGGAACAGGGTAGTAGAAAGTGAGCAACAAAATAATAATAAAGATGCATTTTAGTAAAAAAGGAAGGAAGGAAGTAAGTAGTAGCAGTAGCTATGCATTTTACTTAGGTACTTACTTTCATTTGCTTTTCTTCCTTTCTTAACAAAATTTAAAGTTGACGGAAACAAACTTTTTACTCTACGCCGCCCACAGCAAGGAAACTACTTCTACTCCTCCACCTTCCCTCATCAATAATACAAGCATTCATTTTTACCTTCCATTATGCTTACTTTTGTCATCATTCATTCTGAGAAAGAAATCATCTGATTTTTTTTCTCTTCCTTCACGACATTTTACTCCTCCGCTTTTTTTAAAAGTCTTATTTTTAAGATGAACAGTTTTTGCTTGTCTTTTGAATTAAACTATGTCATCAAATGACACTTTCGTTCTTAAGCTTTTACTACAGTTCATCCCCTACCTTTTCCTTTTGTTGAAATTATTTTGATCTTACTAAAAAAAGAAAGCTCGTTATGGATTTCTCGCAATTGAATTGAAGTACGCTTCAGTTCTTAATGTTTTTCTGTTTCCTGTTTAAATCCTCAAAGATCCCTTTATTTCCTCCGTAATTGAAAGGAATCGGAAGCAAATGGAGAGAAAACTATAGTGGTTTGCTTTTCTCTTGCTCTTAGGAAATAGTAGAAGTTTTTTATTCTTCTCCTCTCTTTCAAGGAAAACTCAATCAAGAGTAAAAGAAAGTTCTTTTGAAGAAATAACTCGGCTGCTTTCTTTTTTTGATCACATCCATTTACACATTACAATGGAATTACGGACTAGTTTACTTCATAGACTTCAGTTGAGACTTGTGTGTGCTCTGTTCTTTTAGAAGGAAAGGATAAAGTGTAGCGAAATTAGTGGACTTTGTTGTTTCAACTCTAGAAAGAGAAAACAATAATCGTCTTTTTTTCTTCCTTTTTCTCCATGGTTTGGAGCAAATTGGAATGATGATTTCTCCAAACCACAAATGAGCATCAACTACAACTTATTTCCGCCCTTATCACCAAACTGAAATAAAGCTTTCTTTTAGTAAACATGCACTGCACTCGCGTGATTATATGTGTGTGTAAGGAATAATATAATGGCAAAGGAAAAAAGAAAATCTGTGGAAGAGAAAAGGAAACGAGCAGAAAAACCAATATTTGTTGCTCATTTTTATGAACGAATGTATGCGAACGTACGTATTACGAAAGTGTGTATTAAATAGTCTTGTGTGAGCTCCTTTTTTCTTTTTACTGCTGTTGTTCTTGCTGCTGCAAAAGAAATGTCAACTGAAATCTCTCGTGTGCTTTTCATCTCTTCCTTTCTCTCCCCCTTTGCTTGGCAAGCTTCCAAAGTTTTGTTCTTCTGCTTTGCCGTTCGAATGGGATGAAAAACAGAGAAAGGCAAGAGAGACAAGAAGAAGAACGTGATATAAAGTGATCTGATCTTCGTTCGCCGAAAATTTCCCCGTCCTCAGTGAAATAATAAGAGAGGATAAGATACCACGGTTGAATTTAAAGCAGTGGAGGACTCGTATTGTAAAAAGGTGTTGCAGCTTCTGTTTGCAGATAGATCATTAATGCAATCATATTATTATCAATTTCAATTTCCGCGTTTTTTTAAGTTAAAAATTGTTTTAAGAAATACATAACCTTTAAAAAAATTTCCCTGAAGGTATCCATCTATCTACACGCACTACACATGCTTCTTTTGGTGGTGGCATAAGATTTAAATGATGCACAGAAAAAACATACACAGTAAAAGTAGTGAGGGAACAAGTGTTTTTCTGTATTTATATTTTTCTTTCTGCTTTTTTACGTAAATCTTTCCAAAAAATTCAACTGTAGTAGTGCCTCCTGTTTGAACACATAAAACCTACTACAGTTTCTTTCGATGTACTGTTTCATTGCATGCACGCGCACGCTGTTTTTTCTTCTCTAGTACCCTAATCCCTCTGACTCCAGCAGCTTGGTCTCCTTGCCAATGCAATGTCGTTTTTGGAAAGAAATAAAACGGGAAAGAAGTCCCTTTTTGCCCTCTCCACCATCAGCAATAAAAAATATTTTCTTCTGGTACATGATTCATCATATTGAATAAATAGTAGTAGCAGCGCGAGCGAGCGGCACATGCCGTGTCCATAGCCACACATAGCTAAAGCCAGCAACAGTCTTCTAAATAACGGTAGAAAAGAATGGTGGTGGGAGGGAAGGAAGAAAGAAATACATAAGTACGTCCAAACGAAATTCAATTAAAGTGTAAGGAAAAAGTAAAGCTTACATAGCTTTTTGTATTAGAAAACTTTGTGATCTTTTTAAATCCGAATAAAAAAATAGGCACGAGCGCAAAAACTGTACGTTTTTAGATAAAATTGTACGTGAGCAGTAGAAGCTGCAGCAGCTTTTGCCATCTTACTTATAAATTAGTTTTTACTAAAAATTAATTATTTCTTCTCCACAACGCTTTTAATACGCCATAAGAATTTTGTCTATGCATGAATGGAATATCCGGGTATGGAATGGAATGGAATGGAAAGGCAGCAGCAGCAGTATAAAAGCTAGGTCAACACGTAAATACAAAAATAGAAAAAGTGTGGTTATTTTTGTCAAGCGAAAGAGTATTTTGATGATGATTCACAGTCTCAGCTTCATCATCTTCTTCTTCTTCCCCCGTTTTCCCGATGTATCACGTGTGTAAGCCATAAAACCAAGTTTGTATATTGCATTTCCAGTCGTTGCTCCGCATTTCTAAAATTACAAACCATAAACTCGGAACTGTAAATCTGCAAATTTTTAAATTTGCAATCCTAATTATGTTAATGACGGCGAAAGTAATGAATTCACTGACGAGAAAAATATAAAAAAGTTACTCATTCCAGCTCAAATGCTTATACAAATACACATCACACACAGCATCCATCTGAAATTGCGTTGCATAGTAACTAGCAAGAGAAGTATTCAGGTAGAAAGTAAAACAGTCGTAAAATTTGAATAGGCAAGCACCATCACTGTGATAATATAGAGAGGAGGAGAGAACGGAGAAACAAATGAGGAGAGAATTATGCATAAAACTGAAAAGGAGCGGGCGGAATTTGTTATAATAAACATGAGACTGATTCCTTTTTTTCTCTCTTCTCCTACATCCAATTCCAACTAACTTAGATATCCTCATCATCTCCCTTTCCACTCATTTTCAGGCTCAGGTTTTTTTTGAACAAAAGGGGTAGGCACTTCACCACATTTCTAACACTATTCAGAGAAATTTCTTGTGTGTAACTTCCAGAATTTCAGCAGCAGAGCATAGTAAAAGCATCCTCATCATCATCATCATCCAAGATTAAATAGTCTGTGCGGTTGGCTCTATTTCCAGAATACAAGAGTGGTTGGTAGATGCAGCAATGCCATCATCATCAGAAACCAACAGATATTCAGTCTGAGAGGGAAAAAGGAGAGGACAGGAAGTGGAAACTCAGTCATGCATGAGTTATGAGAGGAAATTATGTCTGAGAGTGGCCAATTACTGCCATCATCAACATCGTCATCATCATCATGTTCGTCATCACGTTGTTGTTGCTGGTAATATAGAAAGCGAATTACTAAGAGTGAGACGGTGGCGCGAAGCTGCTGCTGTTAATATTTTTTTACTTTGCTACAAGTTTTCACCATTTTGAAAGAAGACATAAGAGACTCATGAGATTGCAGTACTTAAGTACATTATATGTAAGTTTTGAAATTAGGTATGAAAAAGTTAGATAGACAGGAGTGGGATGAACAATGGATGAGATGCTAATATCTTGATACCTTTATATTCTTCTTAATTATGGGACCGGTGACAAAAGAAAATAGAAATATGACATAAACAGAAAACGAATGAATTTATAGACTGTTTCCGGTTAGTACTTTACTGATGTTGTTGGTTCTTATTAAAATGAAGTGAAGTTTTTTAACTTCTTCACATCTTTTCTCTCAACTTTCATAAACTACTATCTCCTCTTCAGATTTATCTAGTTTTACTTTCAGTATAAACAAATATTACTTAAATAATATAAAGTTTTAAGTTACTAGACAAATTCTGAAAACTCTGAGTGATATAACGGAAGTGGCATGTAAATGAATAAATAACATACATCCACTTCACAACATTTACAAAATAAAAGAAAATATCGAAAAAGCAATAATGTAGATAAAAACAATTTTAGTTAACTAAATCACTTGAAACGGTTTTGAAAAAATGATAAAAAATCAAATCCAAAAAGCGGAAGCTGAACTTAAAATTTGTTGAAACTTTAAGGAATACAAGTAGAAACTAAAAGTCATCCTTGATAAACGAGAAGGTATAACGCTGAGACAGTTTTTCCTACAAAGTAGTGCCGGAGTAAACTACGCTTCGTTCATTAAGCTCATTTCCTGTCTATTAGCTACGAACACTAATTTTAAGGAAAAACTGATTCCGATGAAGCTACTTAAAAATTATTCTGAAATGAAATTGTTGATTAAATGTCCTCGTTTAAAAACGTTCTATACTTTTTACGTTAAGCAACCAAATGTAAATGAACTTAATAGTAAAACAAGATTCCGCTTAATTTTTCAAAATTCAGGTGAAAGAGAAAATGGAAATTTACCATTCGAACAAGTGAGATTGTGTTTAACTTCAGAAGCGAAACGAACGGTGGTGGGATTTTCATTTTATGAATTTCTAATTACATTTCTTTCACTAGTAAGGTCGATGTCCTACCACTATGCTTCAGGAAACGACATCTAGAAAGCAAAAAACTAAAAAACAGTTTAAAACCTAGTAAGATTATGATAAACACGAATTTCTTGCCCTTTTTCTAGTACGAAACAAAAGTGAGCAACATTCATTCGGCATCCAACTTTGTTTGAATCCTCTTTTGAATGAAAGCCGGTAGTAAAGAGAATTTAAATTAGCTAGAAATTAAAACAGGCATAATTAAGGAAAGAAAAAGATCGACTTCTTCTTCTTTTTCTCCTTATAGTTTTTGAGTAAAGTCTTGAAGAATGCCAACTTCCTTGAATGAATAGAACTTTCCCTTTTCCGCTATTACAAATTATTATTATTTTAGTAAAAAAAATATTTATCTGGAAAGTTTGAAAAGAAACAACTGGCTGAGTCAGGGTAATAAAAAGTAGTTGTCCTGAAAAAAGGAAAGGAAGGAAGCAAAGGAAGAAGAAAGACGGCGATCGGAATGGTGGATGATGGTGGTGGTAGAAAGAGGAAGAAAAAGGTAGCCGTAGGATATTATTATATTTATGTATTATGGAATGGCAGTGTATATAAAGAACAATGATTGTGTTGGGGCATCACAGGAAAAAGAAATCGAATGAGAATAGTGTCCCAAGAAATAATGGAAACTTCGTGAAAAGAATAAGAAGGGGAGAAAAGACGAGGAATGAGAGGGAAGCAGCACCACCACCACACCGACCGTCTTTTTGTCAGAGCAGCAAGCAACTTACTACATAACTCTGTGCAAAGGAATTACTGGAAAAGTTATACAGGATGATCCCAGATATATCCTGTTCATTAATGAGATGAAATGACGGCGTTTCTAAAATGCTGCTGGAGTAACATTTTCGCTACCCTTCCGTTCTTTGCTTCTTATGATGAAGAACAAGCTTCGTTGTTGAACTGATAGGGGTATATGAAGAAAACAAAGCGGATGAGGAAAAGTAATATTCCGTTGGAAGATACTTATTTCGAGTAATAAAAACTGCGTTTTAGTTAAAGAAATGCACCAAGCCTTGTTGATGCTACTGCTACTACTACTAAGCTCTCTTTCTCTGTTTTATAAATAAATCCTTTGTGAAGATGAAATTATACAGTTGAAATTTCCAATAGGACCCTAAATTTTTTAAAACGAAATATTAGTGCGGCGAAACGTGCAGAGTTACTACTGGGAAGTGGAGTCAGACTTTAACTCAAGTCAAGTTTAAGTAATAAAAGCTGCAAGAGATATGCTAAAAAATTGGATAAAGGTGCTCCTTCCTCCAAAAACACAATGTCGTCAGTTTGTCTTCAGAAACTATACCAGTCACACACCAGTGACAAAGAAGATTCATTTTTTTTTCTTTCTGAATGAAAAAAAAAACTTATAGAAAACTAGGCGAATTTTACAGGCAGCAGCAGCGGTGGCATTGGTGTTGTTGGTGGTGGTGACGAATTCCCCGAGTCACACTTCTCCTTGGGAATCATCAATAAATATCACTGTCACTCCGAGCTCCTGTTGAATGTGTTCATTATTATTCCCACGACGAGTTTACTTTCACTCCAACCTTCTTTCTCTCTCTCTCTCTGTCAGTGTGTTTCTTTGGTATTCATAGTATTACTATAACTCTGCGAGTTTGTACTATGTGTACGTTATATACACGAATGCCTCCTTCATTACTCAATCCACTCCTCTTTTATTTTCAACTTTTTGCTCACTCACAATTCTTTCTACTACACTACGCATGCATGAGCATGGTTGTAATCACACTAGAGAAAATAAGTAATGGAGGAATACGAAAAAATAGAGACGAGGAAACCACTTCGTAGGATATTCAAACTGGAAATCATATAATAAAAAGATTTGTCAATTCACCCTACGCCGAAAACTATTTTATGTATGCAAAGTGTAATATCCCAAACAAATTATCTTAAAAGTCTTAGCTGCGTAGCGAAACATTTTTTATAAACTATAATATGTAAACCAAAGTACTTTAAACCGATTACAATATTGTAATAATATGGACTGGTTTTTTATTGTGGGTAATGTTCCTTGTGGTAGTAGTAGACGAGATGACTGAGATGAGAAGGAATGAAAGGAGTCAACATTAAAAATGGAAGAGGGAAAGAAGAATAATAACCGACACCAAAATACTTAAACAAGAGACGAGGAAGAGGGGTGGTGGATGGTGATGTGATGCGATATTGTAAAAATGAAGTGTCTTTCCGTGCATATATTGCGTGTAATGTGAATGTGATCTAGCCGTTTCCTCACCACCACCGTCACCGTCACCGCCACTATAATCAACCTTATTTCTGATTGTTATACTACCACCACCAGCATAAAAACAACGTTTCCTGCGTTCAACTTTCAGTCCATACTAAACATGCTGTGACAATGTGTGGAAATGGATGACAAGAAAAAGGGTATGCTACATACAACAATATTGGATGAACTGCAATGTTTGGTTGCTCGCTGGAGAAAAGTTTTATTACGATTATGATGATGAGGTTGAAGACGAATATGATGATGATAATGCTGATGTGCCATCATCGTCATTTTCTCTTCTAGTCTGCCTGCCTACAAGAAAAAAGTCATGCAGTACCTTTTCAACTTATTTCTTCAGATCATCGAAAAAATTTTCTCTTGCAGGATACAAAATTGTTGTTTTGTAGTTTACTCCTTAATTTTTTCTTCGAATGATAAACAAGTTTTTTTCAATCAATCCGGCTAGTTTATATGCTTGGACTGTCTTTGTACAGTGTGCTGATATGTAAAGTTGCTTTTCAACTTTCTTACACAATTTGCAGTACTACTACAGTAACAATCGCAGAAATACGGCTTTTCTCGCAAGTTTTTTTCTATTTTCCTTTTTAAAGCAACAAGAAGTTTATTCTTGAGCCAATTTTTGCGTCTATTGTCGACCAAAAACTTGCTACTCCTTTTTCGAATTCAAAATTAAATAGAAAGAATCTATCAAACAGATTTATGAACATTTCTACAAGTGGCATTATTGCTCTGTCGTAAATATACAAGTGACAGTCATGTATTTGCATAGAAAACATGTAAGGCGAAAAGAAGGCAATGCTTGCATTGATTTGACTTTTTCCTGTCGCTCATCATCATCTATTTGAGATTTATTTTGTAGTTGTTGTTGCTGTGTGTATGTAAATATTTTGCTTTGTTCCTTCGGCTTATAGAAAAATTTGACACGCAAAAATGACTGACATCATCGTCATCTCCTCATCGACATCGTAACCATCCACACCTACAATAGTAACAAAACACCATTTTGTCGACTGTTGCTGCTGATGGGTTGTTTGTTAATATTGTTGATAATGATGATGATGAGAAACTCTTCTTGCTAGACAAGAATCCTCACCAATTTAATGTCTGAGCAGCAGCAGCAGCAGACAATTTGTAGCAACAACGCTGCTGAAGAAATATGGACAAAGCACGGCGGCAAAATTATGATGACGGCTGGAGTGATTTGTGTTCTGGTTTGGAAAAAACTGAGGTAATTTTTGTATTGTTCCACCTCTCCTCACAACCAAGCAATGAAGATGATGGTGATGTGATGGTGCTGATGCTGTTTATGTCCAACGCCATTTTTATGTTTTCTTAAGTGAAGTATCGAATTATCCTTGTTTGCATAAAATTAAGAATGAAACAGAAATTGAATATCATCAAGATCATCTTGATGATGATGACAGACGATGATCATGATGGTAGCGCATCAATCAGAAAAAAAGTGTTGTGTTGTGGATTTCAGCTCTGTTTCTGTACGTGTACGTGTACCGTGGCCGTGTACGGTGGCAAATTATTCGTTTATGAGTTCACCTGCTCATCTCCTTCTTCACACTTGAATCGACTACTAATGACCCAAAAGAACATTAATCAAGTTTTTTCTACCAAGCAAGGATATTTACATACTTATGTAAATTAATATGAGGTGAGCGAGCGAATACAGCGTTAGGTGTAAGGAAGGTCGGTAAAGTGATAGATGAGTTGGCAGTTGACAGTGCAATGATGGTGGCATAAAACCCAAATGAAATGACATGAAATCTTGCACAGTTTTGTAAGTAATTTGTAATATGCAAATTTATCTTTTGATTGGGTAAGATTAGAACTTGATGGCCGTCATCATCATCATCATCCCTAGAAACAAAAAAAACTAATCTTTACGACAAGGAAAGCTGCAAGTAATTAATTTACATAAATGAATCAAATTACATCTTCTTATCTTTTTACTTTACCGCAAATAGTGAACAAATTAGCCCAGAAAATCTACCCCAGACATCACAATAGATGTAGAAAAGGGATAACAAGACATCCAATTTTTAGCCAACTTTATTGTTTGTGATTAGTTTTTGCGATAATCTTGAAAAATTAAGTTACTTCACATTAAAACAAAATATTGTAATTTACGACTGAAAAGGGATAAAGAACAATAAGAAAGCCCACGGATAATCAAAAATGATTTTCTTACTCTTAATCTAATCTAGAAACAAAACAAAACTCCTTCCCTTCTTCGTAGAAAAATGTATTTTTATGCGTAGTGTCGGGAATGGGAGAATTAATGTTCACGACTAGACACGAAGACACCTATCCTATCACATAACATATCCACTAAAATTTACTGAGCAGTAAATTTCCTATAATTTTAATACTGCAGCAGCAGCAACGGCAACAGAAATTATTGCTAGTTTATTATTGCAAAAAATATTAAATTACTAAAATATTATGAAAATATTGATCACGTTCGTTCAAAACAATCTGCCTTTCCCATTTCCCAGCATAATTGGTATTATTGCAAAAATGACCATATTTCATTATTATAAAAACGAGTCGAAAACTCAAAATTGCATACTATGGTAAAGAACTGTACAACTCTAACCTAACATTTTCAAAAGGACGAACGAAAATGGATGGGGTTGTTTGTTGTAAATAGCTCAAGTTATTATTATCTTTTCCAATTCTTTATTATTATAATGATCCATAAAAACGAAAAACAAATTTATGCGACTGAAACTGATCGTACTTAAAGTACTTAATTATCGTTCATTATAAAATGCGAAGGGAAGGGTACAAAATCTTTTTGAATCCTCATTTTACTTTTTAGAATAAACTTCATTGTTTCATACTTTTGTAATAATGTGATCAGTTTTTAAAGAAAAATAACCCTTTTATGCCTAATAATTTCAGTTGTGTACGTACAGTTAGTTGTATCCCCAAGCCATATACTATCAAATCACATCATATCACTACTACCGCTTCGCCATCCAATCCATCCTCCCCGCGCGTAGTAAATGTTTACATCGGAACAGAACAGGATAAGTAAAGTACACAGTCCATTAGAGCTTCCTCAGATACACATTACACAACAAAAAATCATAAACCTTTCAAAAATTTTAAGCATACCATCACGTCCCGGTTGAAAGAGAGTGTTATTTCTACTATATGAGAGTATGTACCAATGTCAGTGTTTATCTTATTAGAAGTTTTCAATCTTCCTATTACAACAATGTCTTCCATCAGTGCTTTATCCACATTCTAACGTGCAACTCAATTCCTTTTAATTCATTCCCAAAACGCATCCCCTTCCCCTTTAACATACTCAAACTTACGACCATTTGTCAGGGGGCTCATTTTTTCTATGGTATTATGCCGTGTGCAGATGACCATTGTTACGTAACATATAGCGCTCACAGTAATATAATCATAACCCTTCTAATTTAAAACGCCTCTAACAATAGAAATTTTTCTTGCAGCTCTCTCTCTCTCTCTCTCTCTCTCTCTCGGACTGCACTTAAACTGATTATTACCTGAATATAACGTTACTGTAAGGTTGGAAAAGAAAGCCATTGCTTCGCAATCGCATAAGAATTTTTTGTATGCAAATTCATTTATTTAATACACTTGTTCCTTACTTAACCTGACTTCTGCATTTTTACCTACCAAGAAAAAAATTGATTGAGCCAAGAAAGCAGTAGTAGTATTATTGCTGCTGTTCTTCATTCAAGCCACACCTTAAAAACATACAGATGTTCATGTTGTTGATTATGGCTAAGCTTAAATGACCCAAAGCTATTTGTGAAAACTGACGTTGTGTTTACGAACAAGGAGCTTCATCATTTTGATCATCATCATCGTCATCATTACAATCAGTAACAACATCTTGACTTCGTTTTTCAATTTTTTACCTTTCATGTTCATCTACACACGCGCATTAATCTTTCCCCGGTCATTCCATATTAAAATGTATAAAAAAAGTAAATGAATAACTTGACAGAATTTTCATGTGTTTGTTATTCCTTCCATATCATATAAATTTCTGATTAGTGGCGGATAAATAATATGAATGACGAAACCCATCAAGAAGTATTGCAGCAATTTCATTGACTTTTAAAACTTAAACAAATATTGTTTAACTGTTTAACTTGCAAAAGAGGAGCAGAAAGAAAAAGCAGGTCAACTCTTTTGCTGCTGCTGCTGCTCAACAAAAAGTTTGCAGATTTCGTTCGACGAAGTTAAAGTCCATCCTTCCTCCCTGTTCCTGTTCCTGTCACAACAACCTCAGGACTTTCCATCTTTATACTTATCACATCAGTCTAGCTTCTTCTTCCTTCATTAACTCAGGTTGGCAGGATTTCTTGTTTTCCCTCGTATTTCATTTACCAGTTTAGTAATATTTTATTAAAACGGCGAATAAAAAAGTCTGACTAGTATGTTTTTTGCTAAAGGAAAAGTCAGCCATAAGAATCACGTCTAAGTCTAGCTCAGTAAAAATTTCAATTAAGTTTTATCTCTGAATTTACAGTAAGTTTTAGCAGACATGATAGGATATGATGATGATGATGACGATGAGAACTTGACAATCAACCAACAACCTCTGTCAAGGTTGTAGTAAATGTGATGCTTAAACTCTGAAAAAATCTATTATGTTCTTCTTACAAGAAGATGAAGACTAAAAGCATCCATCTCATTATTAAAATACCTATCAAGAACACATCTACGCTTTATAGTAGCTTAAAAGCCCCAAAGTAGGTTGCTGATGTATTTTCCTTTCGTGTTCCTTTTTTTCTTTTCTCACTCTTTTTTATCGGAAAGAAACAAATTCCGTGAAAAGCACACGAAACCTCATTTATCTGGATTTGAATAAGGTATAAAGTTTCATTTTGACGTTGTTATTGGATCGTTGTTGTCGTCTTTCGTCTTTGCCAGAGAGCAAAGAGAGAAAGAGAAGAGCTCAGCCCAGTTCTTCTTCTCTTCTGTATTCAAAACAGGCATCTTCCCTTCTTCCTTCCCTCTCTCCTGGCACTGCCTGCTACACTGGCACTGAAGGAAGGAAAAGAAGAGATAAAAGAAGACACGTTGGCGACACAGCCAGCATTAGATTTCACTTCTGGCTTGGATCCACATCAATTGCTCACTCGCTTACATCCCATCTCACATCATCGGCATCAAAGTACAAATTTGAGATTATCTCTCTCTTTTCTCTCTCTCTCTCTCTCTCTCTACCCAAAAAAGTAAGTTTGTTATTGTTATTGTCCTCCGGCAAAATTCTATTGTAGAAAAAAGAAGAGAAAAGCTACTAATGTTACCAGGAGTTTCGTTTTGCTACCGCTTTTTACTTACAAAACTCATATTACAGAATTCAAATTACGTGTATATTGCCACCAATATATTCAACCACCATCAGTCTACAGCTCTTTCTCCTCTGCATCAACCACCACCACTATCATCATCACTACAGTCATTATTACAAGAGTTTTACTCCGTCTTCTTCCAATCTTAACAATCTCTTTCATAATATCTTGAAAATTAGTTTCGATAGGACGAAGAAAGAAAAAGGAATATGATTAAGCTTTTCTTCTGGACCGTGGATTGATGTTGAGAAGGATGAGGATGGATGGTGGCTGATAGAGATGCACGATGGAGAAATCAGTTTAGTCCATAGAGTTTGGTTGATGAGGATAAAGAATACTTACAAAGAAAAGCAAAGTAGTTTTATGATGACGAAATGAGAGGAGGAGGAGGTAATTTCTATTTACAATCAAATGAGATTTCGATTTGACATGGATTAATGGCACCACCACCATCGTCATCGCATGATTACCGTCATCAGCCCTATCGTAAATACAGTTTATTGCTGGCTTTTATAAGTTATGGACGGATCCCTCTCTCCTTTATATATAATCATAATCATCACATCGTCTTGATCGTCTCTCTTCAGAAGACTTCTTTTCCCTCTTAGTTTGATATTGTATATCTATTTGGTTCGTTATTCATGCTACATTTCACTTACAAGTAATCCCATTCATTTCTTTTCCACACTTCCATCCATCCCGGCACGATATTATGTCAGCTCATTAAATAAAAATTGGTGTAATTACGATTTTAATAGTCCATAAATAAATTGGATTACTCTGAACTTCTGGATACCGGATTTACCAAACCTGCCACCTCTCTTGAACATGAGCATTGAAGACTGAAGAAGTTCTGAAGACATGAATTGCATGTAAATATCATGGCGGATAATAAATATTGTGCATTTCGTTTTATAGATGAAGTCATTCCTCAAATCCTGTACAAGGAGTAACATCAACATGAGCTGACATGAAGCATGCAAGCCAACAAGATTTGGATCAAAATCAAATTTAAGGTAAAAGAAAAGAGGTAAAAAAGCATAAAATGTGCAAAGTACAGATTTCTTCACTTCAAGTTTTCTGACCAACAATGTTTTCTTTTGATTCTTAAGCCCTCACCAAATCCTTTGAGTAATTATAAGAAAAATTACTTTTCCAACAGGGTAATTTCTTGTTATCAGGAAATCCTAGTTAAGAACGAAAATTTCGCATTCTGTTGTAATACTACAACTATCATCGTTATCAACTCTTTTTTCATTCCGTCTTCTTTCTCTCCCCTTCTTCCCTTCTTGTTCTTCTTTTGTCAGTCCCTCATACAAGAATAATTATAAAATTAAGCTCTGCACTGTATTTTATTATTGTGTTATTACAATATACGTTACGTAGGAAAGCGAATGAGATTTAAGCCCCATCAAGAAAGAAAGAAAAGAAGAGCGATCCTGCATGGTTCCTTCTATCGCTTGGTTGTAAGTTGATGAAGGAAGACGATGCTATGCTGATACGATGATGCAATCTCGACTGGACCGACAAGCCATTGTAAAAGGATTAAGTTAGACTTGCCTTTATTATTGCTACTACTATTACTACTTTATGATCATTTTCGTCGCTGTGTATTTATTTATATGACTAAAAACTTCTCTTCCACAACGCAACAGAGGAGAAAAACTCTCTTTATTTAACTGTGATGCTTCTGTATTTACATTTTATAAAGCAAGAGTGTAGTAATAGAAGCTGTTAGGAAGAAAGAAAATAAAGTATTATTTTTAAGCAAATACAGCAATCTTAATAGCTGCATAGAAAGAAGAAAAGAGTTGAGGAGGAGGAATAACCACGCAGAAGGAATGGTAATATGCAACAGAACTGTTCCTCGATTAGAATCCACTCTCTCTTAAAGAAGAAGAAGCAGAGAATTCTATTGACAACAACAATAACATTGAAGACGAGTTTTCTCTCTCTCGTCCTTTTAAAAGAGAGGAGGGGAAAGGATTACTAAGAGTCATCAATTTTCTCTTATAATCACACACACATTCCACTAAACTTATATTTCCTTTAGTGGAATGAGAAATCGGTTGTGGAGGAGAAGCGACAGAGATACCAGGAATACTTTTTTCAGTAAGTTTGTTTAAAAAACTTCCGTGCATGTTTATTCACGTCCTCCACAAAGTCACAAATACTACATGCTACTAAACAGCAAACATTGGCGTTCGCAATTTGACAATGATGATGATGGTGACGTAAGTGGTGTTTATCGTGTCTGACAAGATCGGCTTTTTTTACTCCTGTGATACAATTACTATTAGTAAAGAGATGAAATGAAATGAAGGACATAATTTTAGTTTTACTAAATGTTTTCGTCAGCTTAACTTAAAAAGTATTATTGGAAATTCTCTACACTTTGGCTTTTCTTTTGAAATAATTCGCTTTATTATTAGATTACATTATTATATTTACTCTTTTACAGTGTTGCTGAATGCTACGCTACATAACGAGGAAAAGCTGGATAATAATAAAGTGACTTGAAAACATTCAAAAGAAAAAGCAATAATAAGTAGCCATGCAAAATAGACTTTACAGTTATTTCGATTTCGGGAGAAGAAATATGTAATTATGCCTTTTCTTTGTTTTGCAGCATTGTTCTAGTAAATATTCATACTTGAGACTGTCTGAAGTTCAGAATTTTATTTCTATTTCTAACGATCGGGACGTGAATAATGGTGGTGGTCGTCGTCGTCGTCGCGTAATTGTTTTGTTGTAATTTCAATTAAAATGGTCTTTCAAGTTGTATGTTTAAATGAACCACAGGAATAAATTGTGTTGTTGTTGTTGTTGAAGAAGAATAAAAGAAGTTGAGTAGCAGTTTTTCCTTTTCCTTTCGTTGTGTTCACGTTTCTATCAAGATTTTCATCGAAACCTCATAGAAATCTCTTGAGTTAAATTAGATTTGGGAATGATTTTTTTGTCGAGGAAGATTTTCTTCGAAATCAACTTACAAAAACTTTACATGTATTGCATACAATATAACAAGAAGGTAGAAGAAGAGAATAAATGAAACCCATGTCACTTAACTTTAAGCATTTAACTCATTAAGCGCGAGCAAAGCATAAGATTACAATATTGTAGTTCTTCTCTTCTTGGGCTTGTGCTCGTTAAGAGCCCTCGACAAGAGGTACTACACAACCACTTCTTCTCCACTGCTGCTGCTGGTTGCCTCTCCTCCTGTCGCTTCATAATATATGTATGTAAATAAATAAAGATTTAGAGAAAAAGAAGACGCAAACGAAAAAGAAGAAAATGAGCCAATGCAAAACTTTTACTTTCTTTAAGAAGAAGAGTTAGTTTCTGCTGCTGCACATCTATGCCGTGCTGCTAATTAGCGAAGCATTTTGGCAAGGATTGAGGAAGCCACTTAAGCACGGAACAAGGCAAAAGTTGTATCATAAACAAGGAGATTTCCTCCAATCGATTCTTTGTTATTTTTACATGAACAATTTCCAATGAATGATTATTCAGTAGAAAGCTCAAATAGAGCTGTGACTGTGAGTGGAGGTAGAGGTTACCAAGAAACATAATTTAGCTTTGAATAATTAGAAGTAAAAATGATAATAACGTACAATGGCAATTCATCAAATGCTCAAGTAATAAAATTGTATGATGTTCGGTTTGCTGACATGAAAAGCTGAAACTGTGAAGATTTTACAACGCAACCTTATTTCTTCAAATTTTGAAAGCATAATACTTTGGCTAACTTTTTAGTTTTTTGGTTTTGTTCCGTAAAATACAAGAAAAGTAAAATGTAATAGAATCCCTTCACAATCAGCATACGTCTCAACTTGTCGGTTTAAAGCAAAAGGAAAATGCAACACTGCACAAATCTAATCTGTAGCTCTGTTTTGTGTTTTTATGCTTGAACGTTTTGAAACTATAAGTTCACTTGCCCGTATAGTAAATCGTAAATCATACTGGACAAGGTATAGTAATATTTGTAACACCCTTTCTAAGAAAAAAGATTCTTTTCTCAACTTACTACAAAGTGCATAATCATGAAATCTTCTGCTGCTATCCACAAAGTTTAAAATAAGTTTGGCATCAACTGACCTCCTCTCTCTTGCATCTCGTCTGGCAAGACGTAGTATCAGCAGCAGCGGCAGAATGGTAGCTTCGTCGTTATTAGAACGCGAGGCTTCGGCTCATTGAGGGTAGGAGAGCAGTAAGTTCAGGTTTAGGTTTCAGCGCTGACTATGAGCTGAGTGACTTTGAAGAAGTAAGTAGGAAAGGAAGAGAAGAAGATGGTTGCGGTGATGATGGGCCAAATTCTCTCACACAGATTTTCGGAGAGTGAGTGAAACAAGATGAATGCAATAATACTTTTCCACATAAAAGCTTTACAAGCACAGAAAAGAGCCTAAATGGACAAAGAATACATATACTAAAAGAGGAGAAAAGGGGAAAAGTGGGGGAGACAAAAGGACGGGAAGTAAATGAAGGGAATTTCTGCCAACTCATCCGAAATCGGGGAAGATATTAAAGTTTCATCGATTTCGGCTGAGAAAAGGCGACAATTCTTCCATTTATTTACTAAAAGCACTAAGCAGCAGCACGAGCGAAGAGACATCAAATATATGCTCATGGAAACAAAAAGTATCCGCTATAAAATAAACACTCTCTGTACTGCACGCACATATGCTTTTAATGATCTAGATCGGAACATAATTTTGTTTCAGCTGAATTAAAGAAATTTATTAGGAATGTTTTAACAAACGTTTCTCCAATATTTTACTGGATATTAAATAAACTTGAAACGAAAATTTCATGCTATGTATAGGTATAGAAAATGCTACAAAATTTTTGTGTAACGAAGCGTATGAAATTACTGGAAAACGAGAAAAGAAGAAGATAAGTAGAAAGTGTGTGTTTACATTGCACACTCAAAAGGGCCATAGTTAGCCAATGGCACGAATGCAATCCATACACATTTCCATAGGTTTTATATACTTTCGGCTTGATCGCCACATAAGTCAAATTTTATCACCTTTTTCTTCAGCCAAAGCGTTTAATTTTTTGGTACTGTGTGTTTATCCCTAAAAGTTTAATATTATATACCTGCTTAACTAACATTTTTCTGACTGAATGTAATTTTAGAACGTACATTTACAGTTTACTAGAACAGGGACCTAAATTCAGCAGCCGCAGTGGTGGTGGAATGGAATAGGAAGGAAGTGAAGCCAGGATAAGGAAAGCAATTCATTCCAATCTTCAGATAAATGGAAAGCAATTTCTCTCCGGCAACTCCAGTTTCACTGTCATTATCATTACCACCACCACCATCGCCATCGCCACTAAAGGGAAAATAGTTAAGTACTTTTGGCGATGGTCGTTATGAGTCCCGAGACAGTAGTCCACACTTTTATTTCCAACTCAACTTGCTTTTTATGTGTTTTGGCTTGGTCTGTGTCTGTGCTTTCATCCTCGTCAGAAAAAAGAGAGGAATAAGAAGAAGAAAAAGGAAAGTGTCAATAATAATGCTTCGTTCGACTATAACTATTACAGAGTGTCCAGCAGAATACATACATGGAACATAGTTACGTAATTTACTGCATAAAATTAATAGTCTTACTTAACAATCATTATTATTTTCATTTGGCTTTCTCGGCTGTATAAGTTGAAGTTGGAAAAAGTTTAAGGGAAATTCTAAATACAACGCAAGGCAGCAGTCAAGGAATTCAGGCTAAATAAACAACGTAAGAATATTGCTACGCTTCTACTGTTTGCAGTATGTATTAAGTACGCAGGGATAGAGAGCCCTATTTATATATTGTGGCGGTGGCGATGGTGGCCTTCACAAAAATTGGTGAGAATCCAGTTGAGTTGGTCTTTCCCGCTACCCACAAAGAAATCTGACGGTGATAAAAATTAATCTTAAATAAAGGAAAATATTAACCAGTGTCTGTCTTCTTATTATGCTTCGCAACGGGGAACTCCATTTTTGCCTTATTCACTTCAGGTTTTCTGCGGACGAGCCAACAAAGTCGTAGCTTTGGCAAAGGTTTTATACTTTCAGTTGCGTTTTCTCTTGTCTTATCAAAATCATACAAAAATTAGGACTATTCCATCTTCAAAAGACATCACTACAAAGTTAGCACACGTTGGCTCCATTTTATAAAAAAAAACTATGTTGAAGTTTTATTTTAATTCAATTTTTTTTATAATAGTTACCACAAAAATCATTGCGTAACTATTCAACGTTAAGCTGTACGTAATAATCTGCGGCACATTTCTCGTTTTCTTTGAATTTTCACACAAAGTCTCAAAAGTTGCTACTTATTTTAAATGTTTATATGCAGAGTTTCTCCTGCCGCGCCGGTCTTTGAAAGTTCCGATCTTTTCTCACTCGGCATTTAAACCCTCTTCATTTTCTAAGGTGAGTAAAATGCCGTGAGCGATTTATCCTACTGACAAGTGAGCCGTGAGTGAGTATGTGATGGGATGTTTGTTTAAAGTTGAAGTTTTAGTAGTGTGTATATGACACACAAATACAGCAAACGATACAATTTTTTGTAGACCTTTTCGTAGAAAAAACATTTATGACTGCAGGTCAAATATTATTATGCATTTTGATGTTAAACAGGAAGTTGCGCTGGCGGTTGTTAAATGCATGCATGTGTAAGCCAAGGAAAACGATACGCAGGGCTAAAAAGATTGTGCCGGTACAACAACAGTGCAAGGCGTACAGTCTTAGAAAATACTTTCCTGTAGATATCATATTATGCTTTAATATAAATCCCATTCTTCGACTATTTCGTTTATAATTTATATAATGTGGAATCCCAAGATTTCTTGACTTCCAACCATTTTTAGTTTACCCTCTCTGTCAACGCTTTTAAAAGTCGGCAATAAATGAAAGGAATCCATCGGGGTCGGTAGAACGGGTAGAATTCTTCCCATCGAAGGAAAGCAGGATACTATAAATACTCCAGATAAGCAATAAAGTGTTTAAAGGAAGGTACAGCGCAGTCAGTGGGCTCGTTCAAAGTTAAATGGCTTTTTGCGTGGATGCTGAAAGACAACCTTCTTTAGCGAACAAAACTGTTCTGTTGTTGTTTTCTTTTACAGAGAATTGTTTCGTTCAGAGCCAAAGCACATTTTGTATCTTTCTTTTAAAAACACTCTAAAAATAGATGTCCTTTCATCGTTATAGTGACGTTGCTTAAAAAGCCGTAACAGCAAAAAGCTCGGATCGGTCGGTAGAATGTCCTGTCTTGAAAAAAGTCTTGTGGAAGCGAGCTTGAGGAAAAACAGGAAGTAGTAAAGGATACGATACTGATAAGAAAAGGAGGAGAGCCGGAGAAACTTGTCTTGAGTTTCCTCACTGCCTCCCCTTCCCGGTCAGTTACCTTCCTCCTACTGCAACTACCATAAACGGATGGTCGCTTACTCTCATCGAATCAAAGGACTTATATGCAATCGTTAATACAGAAGCGGGCAGTGAAGTTTGTTTGAATACTGTGGTGCACTGATCTGCTCTGCATAAACAAGCTATTGAAATATTGTTTTAAAAACCAAAAAATACAGCTTACTTATTTGGTGTTTAATTTTATTAGGATGTTTATTGAAACATTTAAAGCATTTTCAACATTAATTCAACTTTGTAATGCTGAGTCTGTTTCAAATTATTTTCTTTGATTAATCAATAGCTTACTTCTAAAAGTGACGAATATGCCCTTTTGCTTTTAAATTCGAAGTTTATCATCTTTTTACTATAAATTGAAGGGGCGTCCTAAACAGGTTAAGAGAACAAAATAAAAGAAGCGTTTTTAGCTATAACTCGTTAGCTCTTTTCTGGAAGTTTATTACTCTGGAACAAAGTCAGCTGTTTTAATGAGAGCCCTTGAGTAAGGCTGCCATCACTTTATTGTATAGTTTATATAACATTAAATACTGTTGATTTTCAAAAAGAAAATTTCCACCCATAAAAGACAGCCGAGTTCCATTCCAGGATATTATCTTTACATATGAGAATTCAAGAGGAAGTTGTCGATGATCAAGCTTGTTTCTATTTTTCCCATGAGCTTGTACGAGTTTCCGCTGAAAATTTATGCGTGGAGTGTGTGTATGTGCGCTATCTTCAGATCAAAAAATGGAGGAAGGAACGAAGGGAAATGATTGTGGTTGGGAAACCACTGGAAAAGGAAACTTTTATTATGTTCTTCTTTTTAAAAAGGGAGAAAGAAAGGCAGAGGAGAGAAGAAAACAGAAGATAAGATTTTTATTGCTTAAATGTGTGTAGCGTGTAGGTATGTATGTATATAGCAATTCTTTTAAAAAGAATGAAATCTGCTTTTTTCTCTCTTTTTTTGACGCTGATACTGATGGTTATGCTGATACAGGAAAAAATTTCTCCAGACAAAAATTATGATACAACATGAACATTTTTGAAGCAAAGCAAAAAGCGAGAGAGAGAAAAAAACGAGTTCAAAAAACAGGAAGGGAATACGAAGGCATACTAAAGAGCCTACTCAGCATCCTCAGCAAGAAAACTGTCAGTAGTGCGAGAACTTACTACCACTGAAAGCCAACTGCTGATCTCAGAGATTGCATGGAAATGGTATACAAAACGAAGAATAAAAACTGAAATGTTCTTGAGAAAGAAGAAGAAAAAAACTTCTTACTGGAATGATATCTCATATCATCCAAGACTAAATTAGCACCCTCACCATTCTTTTTCTTTCTTTCTTTCTTTATTTTGCCCATGAAGCGCTTTCTTTTTTCCTTACAAACACAGAAAAAAAAACAAAATTGTTTCAGATTTTCTGTCAGATGGAATTTGAAGGGGGTACTTTCAAAAGAAACATTTTTTTTGCTGTAAAAGGACTTCACAATACTATGCTAAAATAGAAACATGACGGGTGTGTATAATAGGACTACACTAAACTAAACCAGGAAGTTTTTTCTCAAAGATTCCGTTAAAAAAATGAAGCCCATCCGTAGTGAAGCACCGCCGCATCCTAGTCAGCAGCCAGAGCCACCACACATGATGATGAGTCATGAATTGTTCATGTGAATATGAAACGGGAAAAAAATTCATTCCATAAATTTACATGAGATTTCATATGATATTACGTTATGATGATGGAGGTGGGGGAGGTGTTGGACGAAACAATGCATGTAAATAAACTCGCTTGCTGCAGCAGCAGCTTCTGCTTCGAAAAAGTTCGAAATCGACTTAAAAACTTCCTTCACTATTATCATCATCATCATCATCATCCATGTGAAAAAGTAGCAAGTAGTTGTTTACATAGTCGTTAAATGCGGGAGTTGCTTCTGCTTCTATCACATCTTCATAAAGCCAGTTTACTTTCCCCTGGCATTTAACTGCATTCTTCATTCTCGAGTTTCTATAAACCCATTTAATGCTATTAGCATTAGAAAAAGAAGCAGCAGCGTTTGTTGCTGTCTCTCACTCCGTTTATACAGAAGGTTTGCCTCAGGTCCTTCTATCTTCCACACTACCGCCACCATCATCACCACCACCACACGGCTTATTGCGCCATTCGTCCGAATAAAAAGAAAGAAGCCAACTGAATCTATAAGGAAGTTCTCTCTCTCTACTTTACTGGTCTGCTTGGTTGCCTGCACTGCACTCCACTTCCACCGCTGCGGCTTTGGTCTTTTCTATTCTCCTCGCTCGAAGCTCTAACAAGTTGAATAAGCTCTCTTCTCATCATAAACAACAAAACTTCTTCCCAAATAAGCAAGAACAAACCTCTTAAATCACTTAACTTACATAATAATATTCTCCTTGATTTCATCATAATTCTCTTCTAATTCAACACTACTGTATAAAAATACAACAGCAGCAGCATCAGCAAAAGAAAAGTAAGTATTGAGGAGAGAGAGGCTCGTCGGAGTCTGTTTGTTAGCTGTGGCTAGTTTTTTCTGTAACAAAAATAAAATGTTTGAGAAGGAAAGAGGAGAAGTAAAAGTAAGGATGGATGATGCCAGGCAAAGAAGATATACGCTGGCAGTGAGTAAACTTGAGCATAATTCACCAAGTTCCCGTTGTTGGATTTCACTTCACGTAATAAAACTATTTATTAAGCCTGGTGGATGCTGTGACTTTAGCTGAGCTTCACAGACACACACACTAAACTAAACTTATGGATACACTAACCCAGCAAACAATCCCATGTCTTCCTCATCAACAACTTTTTCTTTCTTATTGTGAGTGGAGGAGAAGGAATTGAATCATTTTTCGTTTTGTGTGTGTGTGTGTTGTGCATGCTTCTTCTCTTCTCTCCTCTTCTTTTTTCTCTTTGCAACTAAAGCCCTACATTCTCTACTCGTGTTGCGTTGGTAAATATGAGTTTGTAAGAGAAAAATGAGCAGAATAGAAAAAGGATTTCGAATTTAGTAGTAGAAGGAAAGGAATGCGGTTTCAATAAGTAAGAATAAAAAGATTCTTCTTCTTCACTTACATTCTCTCCAGCGAGGCCAAATCCTGAAAGGAACCCTTCTCGATCGTGTGGATCTCGTTATCCGACAATTGTCTGCAAGTTAATCCAATCAAAAAAATAAAAAGTTTTTTGAGTTCAGTTCATGTCATGTCGCTTTCGGCAAATCACATTTGAGCTGACAATGAGTAAAGCATACATATATGTACAGGCGAATACTACTTCTACTACTACAACATAACCAATCTACTGGATACATTGTTCCAGGCACAATGCATGAAAGCACAAGCAAAAGGCTCACAGAATGACGATGGAACTTCTTCATTCAATTGAATGAAGCTAGTTAACTACAAAAGCCAGAGAGAGTTGCTGCTAGTAATAAGAAAAGAAGTGAGAGAAAAGGAAATACAGAATAAAAAAGCAAAACATACAAGAGTCCCGGTGTGAGAGCTTTTCTTATTGATGAAAGTTACTCTTTACTCTTCTTGCTGAAGCTATTTACATGAAAGTACGTAGATATGTATGTATTAAACAAACAGCAGGGTTTTTATTACGACGCTGGCGTTTATTACCAGGATTAACAGTTACTAGAGGGAAAGCCAACCAACTAATATATTTGATCTTGATCGTGAAAAGATTAAAAAAACAAAATAGAAGTTGTATTAATCCAAAACTTACCAATGGAGCATAATAATAATAGTGCGATTATCACACCTACGCATCATTAAATCATACATTGTTGATTTTTATTCTAAAATGAAAGCAAATTATTTGACAGGATGAAATGGACTGACATCAATTACCATTGCCAAAACTATGATCGTTACAGGTCTATTTTTACAATTATATACTCACAAACGTTTTTCTTAACTTAAATGCTATTTAAAACTTTGCCACCATCCTTTTTTTATTTTTTGTTACATTAAACAACAAACACCAGCCTCACAAATTGTGCTTGAGAAGATTTTGAGAAAGTACCTATGACCATCTTCCTTGATCAGTTTCATTTCATACACCGTTGACAGTGTAATTTCATTATTTTTCTCCTTCACAACCCATTTATCCTTACATACGTCCAATCCAACACGAACCATTTATTAATCATGCCTCATTTAAATTAAAAGTGTTCACAGATTTGTAAAGAAGTGTCTGACGAAGTAATTGAATATCAAGAAATTGATCAGATCAAACTCAAACGAAGGACATGATGTTGCGTTTTCCATTGTTAATCCAAAAAGCAATTTGAAATTATTATTTTGTTCGCTAAAAGTATCCACTTAGGTATGTTATGTATCAACTTTTTAATATCTCGGAGAAGCAGACCACTGGCTGAGAAGTGCATAAAATTGCGTACTCACGTACTTAGGCTTTTCATAGAAATAATAATATTTCCTATTTTACATACATCATATAACTCTGTCTAATCCAGCAACCACTAACCAACACAACTCTAGCAATAAATAATATTGTATAATACAGTAAATCATGATTTCTTCCCCCGCCACTATTGCCCGCATCATGCCCCTGAAGTAATTAAAATCTGTGCAATACATTGAAACTTTTCTCCACTACTGACAACAGAACTACAGCCACCATAATGCCAAACAGCAACTTCCATGCACGCACAACGGCTTCCTAACTAATTCAACGGCAAAAATACAATAAACCCTCCCTATAAAAAATACGAGCAGCTAGTACTAAAGGATTAACAAACTAACAATAAGATAATGTTACATAATATGACGTGATAGGATGCTCATACATTACATACTGTATTAATGTATTTAAATAAAAGTATTACACTACTCAAGATCAACTAACTCTCTCCTTCACAAAAGAAGGCATAGGCTCCTTTCTTTCGAAAAGTTAAATGTTAGTAATATTGGTATCATCAACATTTTTCAATTGAGATTTGGAATAATATGGAATGACAAGTAAAAAATGTTCCCTCTTGCCTGTGCATAAATAATAGCTTTTTTATCTTCAAGATAATAAAGTGGACTGAACAATGAGCAAAGTGACAAACGCCTCGAGTAAAAACGTCCATTCATCTGTAGCGAGTGACAGTCAATTCTTTTTACTGTATTAAATAAATTCTTCTAAACCATCACGACATGACCAGTTCTTTAAATCATTATTTATTCAAGCTTTCAAAATTGAAATCGTTCAAATTGTTTAAAACTT
>JAHZNJ010003609.1:0-79781 GCA_027744475.1 Lepidocyrtus cf. sotoi NNG-2020
ACCCAAATATTGTGCTTTGCTTCAAGCTAGTATTTACACCGCTTTGCAAGCGTTTATTGTGTTTGTGATTTGTGATGAGAATGACATGATGAAATGGATGATTTTGTTTTTCGTAAGAAAAGTGTGTGGTTTTCTAACGATAAGTACTTCAGTTAAACTCTTGTTTTAATAAAAAAAAAGCAAGCACAATTTAACAAGGTTGAAATTGAAAAAATGAAGTTAAAAAGGAGAAGGAGGACCACCACACACACACACGTCTCCAAGTTTTAACATATGTATTGATTTTTTTTGCTGCTTTCTTTTTAGTGAAATGAAAAAAAATCTCGCTTAAAAGAAGAAAATCTTTTTTATTTTTGTCTTCTTCCCCTATCCAGCTATAAAAATAAAAATACAAAATTTAGTAACTTTGTTAGATTTTTTGCTTGAATATAGTATTACTTGTTACTACTCTGCTTTAAATATAAAAAAATAAAAATCTTCCGTTCAGTAGATACTTAACAAGAAAACATTTAAAAGAATAAAAAAATACATTGTTTCACAAAAGGATTAAGTACTTTAAAGGATTTTACAAGAACAATATTATACTACTGATTTTTGTCGGAGGCAGTCACTTCACCGACTGACGTAAAGATTTTTGGCGGTGGCTCATTTTTGTCGTATATTCCTTCACATTGTTTTCATTATTTCATTATTTTTGTCGTGAGGTTGTTATTGTTGTGTTGTTCTTGTTAAAAGATGCCGTCAATAATAAAAGAAAGGGGTTATGACTATTTTTATGAAGTACTAATGGATGACGAAAAACGCAAGAAATTTTTAAGAAGATTATTAACACGAACTCTTTCTAAGTCCTTAGTAACTATTTCATATTATTATTATTATTACCTAAATTATTTATTTTCTCTCTACTTTTCAAGCATCTGCTATTTAGTAAGGCGGGACCCTAAAACGTATATCTACCTACTTGTAAAGGATGATGATGATGTTGATAAAGTTTCCCATCGTTTTATTCGGTATTACGTGACTTTCACTACTTGCCAAGGAAGCTGCTTGCAGCAAAAGAAAACGAACAGAGAGAGATGGAACAAAAAGCCTCCCGTACTCTTGAGCTCTTGAGATCAACCTGCTAACAAATTACAATGCCAAAACGATGCCACCGCAAAAGAATTCGAAGTAAAACTTAAAGTTTGCAAAAAAACACTTCTTCTTCAATAGGTATGACATGCATGTGGACGTGGAGGAGCCCCCATTCTTCATCCATCCGTCAGCCACTCATATCATCATCATCAAAAGTCAAAACTTTTGAAGAAACAATTTCATTAATAATAATGAAGAGAGGAGAGAGGATGGGATTCTGGCATTTAATTACAGTTCGGTCTGCAATTTCGTTTGAAAAAATGTGCTGAATGGAGCCAATAAAACCACATATCACATCACATCAACGATCATCAAACAAAATTTTAAGTTTGTTGGGTTGCCCTGTTATTCTGAAGTTCTGAAGTGAAGGAAGACTGGCCCTCACACAGTGGGGAGAAAACGTGGTTGCTCTATAGCTTTGCTGCTGTTGGTGCAATTGCTTTGCTGCTGCTGTGAAAAATATTGAGACAACAACAACAAAGCGACGGGCAAAGAGCAGCAGCAGCAGCAGGTTGATGATTGCTGCTACGAGCGTCGACGACGACGAGTTGATTTCATTCATACAATTTTTTCTTTTCCAACTTTTTTTGAGCAAACCTAATTAAGTTCATTTAACAAAAATAAACATTCATCTTAAAAGCAACTAAATGGCAGTCAAAAATGTAATCATCATAAATATAATTATCACGCAGAGCTACCTGCTCGCTGCCTACTGCTCTGCTCTGCTCGCAAAGGGAATCTATCTCATCGTTATTTTTTATTATATTATGCAGTATTTATCTCTGTAATTTTTGTGCTCAGACATAGGTACGTTTGAATTTCAATGTTTGGAGAGTAATAATATTTAATACAGCAGCAGCAGCAAGAACAACAACGAAAAATAAAAATAGAGTACCACACACGAACACGCAAGCAAACTAATAAAAATCAAAAAATGGTTTCACACCTACAATAAAACCATCATCGTCGTCATATCATCATCATATTCACATTAATCAACTCAAATGAATATGACGACGATGATAGTATTCCTCATGCTGATGGGTTATGTTGAAAGGATATTCTGCATAACATACCACCGTCATCGTTATTATTTTGATTTGATAATTATCTGAATTAAATACTGAGTGAGCATTTTTCTATTCTTGTTATTATTAATGTGAATGCTCACATTGCCCCATTAAGTTACTTTAACAAAAAAATTGAATGAACATCAGAGTTAAAATCTACTAAATAACAATCTATGTATTTAAAATGATTCCAAGCATTTTTAAAAACTAAATTCCGTTTCCGTTACGTTTTGCCACATAATGCGATACGCTTTTCCATTCTAAATTGCATCTTGAAGAGGACAGAAAAAGCCGCTATTTACGCATATTTAGCTGAAAAATTATTTTGCTATTTTTCTTCTATAATTCATTTGCATGAAGTCAAATTCTTCCGTTGTTTGATTACATCAAATAGCTACCAAAAAGAAATAACAAGAAGGGGATGATGATACCTCCAAATCAGTTTCGCTGTGTGGCGGCGCTGTCACGCCAAGTTTAAAGTGTGAAATGAAATGATGCAGCTAATCTCATTATTATGCGGATTTAACAAGAATAAAGAAAATACAGTAAATCCCTCCGTTTTATTACGTTGCGCTGTCTTTTGGGATGTGTCTCGATCAATGTAATGTGTAAATGAATGATGAAAATGATAATAATGACTTGCGCCAGGGTTTAGTAAGATTATTTTAAAAGAAAAAACTGCCATATTAAATGTATCTATTCATCCATGTCTGATTCTTTCATCCTTAGACTTTGTTGCCGTTGTTTCGTTATTACCTTTTTTTACTCCAATGCAATGAATAGATAATTGTGCCGTCTTTAATAAAAATAACAAGAGTAAAAAAAAAGACGACTGCCGCCGCCACCGCCGTCAAATCAGAACAACCACCTCCAACGGCTGCGGTTCTGTTAATGCTGCTGCTACTGCTATGGTTTTTTTCTCACTGCTTACTAATCGTAAAGTAGCTGTCAACAAAAACTGGGATATACTTTTTACTGTGACAAAAAAAGTGACAAGTTAGCAGTAAACACAGGTGCACAGCACACTTTTCAAGAGTGAGTGAAGATGATGAATGATGATGAAGCTTCTTTTATTTAAAACGAAAATTATATGCATGTATAAAAATTATAAATAAAGGAAAACACTATCCTTGCTGTGTTGTTGTTATTATCTCATTCATTCACACCGTTCGATTGTTCCTTTTTTCCATGCGTGGCTGAACTTGAATACCTAAATAATAGTTTTCTGTACCGATTAAATTAAAAGTATATACGTTTTACTATGTAAAGGCATTTTGCCAAGTGTGATAATTTTTTTTACATAATTTAAATCAATATTTGTCCTTGGCTACTAAAGTTAATCTGTGATAAGAATTATTCTGAATTTCATTAGTTTTGTAGAAAAAGGAAACTTTTTTATATTTCCTAATAAGATTTCATTAATTCACTGCTCGAAGTAAAATAAACTCTTTTAAGAGCCAGTTTAAAATCCAATTTACATCCAACTCTACTCAACTCAACTCCTTCATTCCCGTCCGCGTCCGTCATATGAAATTAGTTAAAAACTTTTGAAAAAAAAATATAAAATTACATCGTCTGCGGGTAGTGTGTGGCTTGAGGCGGAATGATCGAGCGTGGTGGTGTGATGGCGATGGTAATGGTGTATTAGGTAAATGTTGGGCTCTCCCTCTCTTTCTCATTCACTAAGCTGCTGTTGGTGGGGATGGTGAATTAAAAGCATACAAGTAAGAGAAGAGTACGGCTAAGTCAGTCAGAGTCAGACACACACAATAATAATAATATAAGATGATGATGATGACGATGATGTCTGTTTTTATTTAATGGATTTGACCCTCCTCCCTCCACCTCCTTTTTAACCTTTTTTACTCTGTAGCCTGAAGAAAGAGAGAGAGAGAGGAAGAGTCTCCTGAAAGGAAAAATCTTTTTTTGTTTGTTGTTATAACATTATAATACTTAATGGATCATGATGGCTGATTAGTGATAAGGTGGACACATTACCCCGGTAATTAACACCGCCTCATCATCATCATCGTCGTTATTATCACCATCACAACCCTACCTATATCAGTATAAGATTTTTACTGTATTTTTTTTCGTTACTTCGCCTCGTTTCCCTTAAAAAATAAAATGTTTTCCCTGCGCTGCGAGCAGGAATCGAATTAGGTAAAAGTTAAAAGTTTTATAACAGGAAAACTGCCTCTTTCATCCTCATCATCACATTATTATTATACCTACATTATTATGTCTTTGTCCTCAAGAGCAGCGCAGTAATTCCACTCAACAAGCTAAACGCTAAACACCACCACCAAGCAGAAACCTAAGCACGACTAGGAGGGAGTGAGCAAGGAAGTCATAGCATTATGTATTGTTGTTATCACAACAACTAACTCTTTTATAACTCTATTACGCTTTAAGGATTTCTGTCTGGATAGGTAAAAGTAAGTTTCTTTTCTTCAACTTGTTTACTGTCTTTCCATAATAATTTATGCACAAAATTGAAAGAGAGTTTGTCAGTTTTAGTTTCAGAAAGTAATTTAATTTTCTGAGAGCGGAGATGCTCTCACTCAGTTCCCAGTGGAAGGCAAATTGAAATCAATACAAAATTCATTGTTCTCAGCCTATGTACAAAACTTTTGAACCAGGTTTATTCAATTATACTATGGATAATATAAATTCAGGCAGGAGTATTTTCTTTTCTTCCAGGTGTCTTTGCAATTGTGTGGCAAGTTAATAATTATTACATTTTTATGAGCAGTAGATTAAAATGGTTACCCCACTCGCTCTCCATTACAACTACTACCACAGTACACTAATAATTAGGTAGGTAGGTATAATATGTGTGTGGCTGCTTCTAAAAAACTTCTTTGCTTTGGACCGGGAGGAAGCTCCTTCCACTTTTGTAAATTTTTATGAGGCTTTGCCTAATTACACGTGTCAATAATTGTTATACGGAGAAGACGAAGAGAGGAAATATATTGCCTCGTTAAGTAATTTCATTTTTCCTTTCTTATCCACTTACTATCTACTATTCCACTACTGCTTTCCAATTTTTAGTTTTGTCAATATGATTAAGGAAGGGAAAAATAAAAGGAACTTTGAGTAAAACATACAACGGGAGGGTGCCAATGGCAAAGTTCTCAAACGTCTAAATTTGATGCATGAATATCAGTTTCCACTTAAATTACTTATTACTTCATGAAAATTTGAACAATGTACACATTTTTTATAATAAAGTGAGGTCAAATCAAATCCAGAACAATGGAAGGATGGGAACTATTTCGTTTTTTTTTTGTGCTGGAACATTTTTTTGAAAAATATTTTGTTTTTGTCATAATAATTATTTACACATTTTTTACCTTTTTAGTAAACATACTTAACTTGAAATTCCTTTAGCATTTACATATTTGCTGTTTTAGTAAGTAGGTAGCATTAAAACAATATTAAAACTGAAACATTGTTTTAGTTTTATATTATGAAAACAACAGTAAAATAAATGCAGCCATTACTGCATTGTATATCCTCATTTACCTACTTGCACATAGATACGAAAATCACCCACTATTATTTTCATCTACGCTCCCTTCTCGCACAATTACGTAATATGTTTTTTCCTCTTCGTTCCCAGCAAAGAGCAAATGCTGAAAACGTTCAGCGTTTATTCACTCCATTTCTGTTCTCCGCCACCACAAGACAAGTAGTAAAGAATCTTTACTCACTTACTGAAGGAACGAAGGAAGATATAAAAAAGAAAGAGAAAAGTTTTAACGTCGGCGAAAATACTGACATTGCTAATTACAGGGTTGCACACACTCACAAAAACTTTGTTTGCTCATTCACTCGCTTCTTCTTCCACTACGAGTATTACTATGTCTGTCTGTGCACTGTAAGTAAAGATAGTAAGTTTTTGTTTCTGTGCTGCGAAAAGATTCAATCCGTATCCGTACTCCTCCTCATCCCCCTTTTCCTATCTTCATCATATCACCATGCAATTTTTTTTATTTAGTAACAAGTCTTTAAAAATCCATCATTAAGCTAAGCAGTCAACTTAGTAAGTCAATAAAAATTACTACTTTCCTCACCACCGTAGCAGAACGTATTGCTTTTTGCAACATACAAAAGGAAAACAATTTCGGCCGTTAGCTAAAAAAATCATAAAGCTCTTCTTCTTATTTCGTTGCTTATTGTGCCATTGCAGCAGCAGCAGAAGATTATGAGTGTTTTCATTTTTAACTTAACAGTTGCAATGAAAAAGTGTAAAATGGGTTGAAAACTCGTAAAACTAAAAGTAAAGTTTAAGCAAAAACGTATCACATGTGTAATTGTTTCATAACATATTTAATTTTTCCCTTTTTTGCTTCAAAAAACTTCATCTTCACCTAATTTTTTTTAGTCTGTCGTCGTTTTCCTAAGAAATTCTCACAAAAATGGCAAAACCAAATTCCCAATACGTATAAAAGGTAAAGTACTTTGTCGTCTCTACTATTATTGCAACCCGCAGCAACACTACTTGCATAATATATCATCACCGTCATTTTCAACCCATTTTCACATGCTAAAAACCAGTCAGGCGGATTTTCTCATGTAAAACAGCGTATTATTATAACTAGTACATATTATTATTTACTGCATACATGTAAAGTAACTATGTACTTTGTTAAACATCGACCGGCGACAGCTTGACGAGCTTCTTTTCTTTTCTTTAAACTCTTCTCTTTTTCTTTTTCCTCTTTGCAATCAAAATGTATTTTCGTTTTCCTCACTGCTAAAGTTAAGCAGTAACAATGGAAATGAAATTGAAGGCAGTGGCAACACATTTTTACTACAATATATTAAATATCAACAAAAAAAGAGTAATAATAAGTAATAATAATAATAGTAGAAAGGCAGGCAGGCATAAATACATTGTCTTTGATTTCCCCTTTTTCATTTTCCACGGCAAATTTTATTTTCCGCAAAAGAACAGAAATTTCAACACATTCCATGTAAAATGATAATAATAACAGCAACAAAACCTACTAGGTATTTTTGGTTGCTTGTTTTTGTGTATTTTTCTTCTTTTCCCCGGAATATTATATTGCAGAATTGCCTAGCTTTGCATTAAATTCGTTTGGCTATGACCATAAAAGTTGAAGTATGACTGGTTTTGTTCTTTTTTAGTTTGTCTGGCTTACTGTCAGCTAGAGACGAAACGAAAAAGTGGAAGTAGTCAGAAAAAAGTACAAAACGTTTATAAAAGTTAAGTGAACGAAGCCTCAGAAGAGGTAACTTCTTCTTTTTTGATGATAATATTCATGATTGGTTCCTCTTTATTGTTATTATTTCAAAGTGCTCATTAATGAATTTCTCTCACTTCGTGAAAATGATAGCGATAATAAATATGCAAGCAATGAACATTGTTTTACTAAAGATGAGGAACGATGAGAAGAAGGAAAAGGAGAAGACGAATTGAAAAATGAAAAAAGCGTTTAAGTGCAATTTGGTATACTTATGTATGTGCATGTATTGCTTATGAAATGAACTGTTTTATATTCTCGAGAATTAAAAAAAGTTACTGGTGAGCTGAGATGATGCATAAGGTTAACGTATGTTCTTCTTCTGTGGTGGGTGTGCGTGCATTTTGTACTTCCAACTTCCGAGAGCAAGAGAGAAGAACAAGAACAACGCAACGGATGGACCGGACCGATGATAATAATACGACGACGGAGGAGACGGCTGGCTTTGCCACAATTGTAAAACGCTGCTGCTCTTTGCTACCTCTTAATTCTTCTTCGCTAATATGATGATGATGACTGATGAGGAGGACGGCATGTGTGCAAAAATGTTGTTTTATTTGGTAAGATTAACTGACCGACACACACTGAAAAAAAGTTGAGTAAAGAAGAAGCTGTACCGCCACCGCCGCCACCACCACCATCTTGATCAGCAGAACTAACAACATTACTGTTATCCATCATCATCATCATATCATTGTAATAAGAAATGATTTTAATAATAAACTTTAGCTGAAAAAGACAAGGGAAATGGTTTAAGAGTTTGCTCATAAATAATAATAAAATGTTTTAATGCTCTCTGGAATTAATGAAAAATGTTTGTCTTGCGGACTCGACTGGTACTAGTAAGCTCGATGAAAAGGCATGCATCTATTTAGACGATTTTTTTATGTTAGAAGAAAATATTTACACATTCATGACTTTGGTATCATCTGACGGATCAGCAGCATCAGTAAATAAAATGGTAACTTGAGAAGGAGCAGAAGAACAAGTTATAATAATATTATGTAAGAGACATATCCTTATAAAAATATTGTATCGCGTCGTCGCAGCAGCAGTAGAGTGGTTTGTAGCGAAGCTTAAAAGGCTTTCGTTTTTCGCCCATTGCATTGCATTTATTTTTCTTGATTAGTAAAAAAAGATCCGCTTGTTTTGGTATTGTTATGTAATAATTGCATTAGCAGCATGGCCAATTCCGTGCAAAAAAATGCAAAATTAGATAGATAGCTAGGTACTTAATTTTATTTCATTTTAATGGACTATCGTAAAAATAAATTAATATGTGTAGTGTAGTTTATTATATAAAGGACAGGATCATTCACACCATTTAGATATTTATTTCATGAATGAATTGAATGTGGCTTTGAATTTGATAGCGATGATGATGAAGATGATGAAGTTATATATCTTTTTGTAAGAAGAAGACGAAGAGTTCTTAACTTCTCTAAAAAAATTACAATGCCACCACTTCTGCTATAAAACAATGGCCAATGCTAATAAAAAGACACTTTTTTCTTGATCGTCAACAGCAGCAACGTTTGTGTTTGCTCTTGTAATTCTTCGCTGGGCTTTTTTTTCTAAAACGTACACCGCAACATTATCATCGTCACCATCATCGACCAAACCATTTGTCATTTTGGCAGCAAACATGAGTGCCTTCGGCTTTACACTTGCGCTGCGCTGCGTCTGCTCTGAGGAAAGTTTTGTACGAAATTACAAATAGATATATAATTTTCTTCCTTGAATTAAATTGTGTACGTTTCTTATATGATCCTAACATATTTTCATTTAGGAGCACACAGCAGCAGCAGGAGCACTGGTCGGTCACTCGTCCTTACGTACTTAAGTTTATACTTCTTCACTGAGAAAATCTTCTTTCCCTCCTTTATCAATGAGTAAAATTTTAATAATCACCAGCAACTTTGTTTTCACCTTTACCTTTCAGTTGCAGTTTCTCGCTCTAACGTACCAAAATACAGAAAAGAACAAACAAAAAAAACAACGCGTTTAAGGTTAAGCTGAACTGGCTGGTTTGTTTCTTTTACAATTAATGTGATAAATAAAGCCTGCCTTTCTTTCCTCTCATTTTATTGCATTCCCTTTTCGTTTTAACCGAAACAGAAGCAAAAACTAATTAAAGTGGAAAAGGGAATGAAGATTTACTACACGGCAGCAGCGCAGCAGCAGAAGTGCAAGATTGCCGCCGGTCACATTTTGCTCGACCTCTACAATTATTACAGCAACTAATTTGTTATCACAGACTAATTCGAAGCTAGAGCTTGGCTGTTTAATCCACTCTTTAGAGTATTATTATATAATATGTGGAGTAAACCAGGATTAACAAACTTTATGAAGAGATATTATAATATTTTTCATCATCATCGTCATCATCATGCTACATTTCCTCCCTGTTACTTTCATTTGTCTATGTATATGTATTAAATAAGTGTAAGGTGTAATTTATCCGCGCCAGGAAATAAAATTCATGAACGTGGTGGGTGTGCATTTGTAATTAAACGGTTTCATATTACCAAAAAAATATTTTAACGATAAGTTGCAAAATGTTGATAATATTTGACGATCGACAGCAAAACATCACAATTGGATCTTCCTGTGTTGTTTTCCTCTATTAAATAACGGTTTTCTATTACTCACCACCATTTTATAACCCAAACATTTGTCTGCTGTAAAAACCAACCAAAAATATAATATTTAGGAGAGACATTTTTAATTGTACATAATCCTACAGATAAATTTTTACTTATGATAGATAATCAAACCAGATATGATTAATTAGCCATTACTATTCTCTCAAATTCGAAGTAATGCAATGGTTTTGTAAGAAAGCAATTTAAACGACGAAGAGACAAGATCTTTTACGTTCGTTATTTGAAATTTTCAGATATTTTAACGAATGATAAACAAGCTGCAAACTACATCAAAAGTGTCAATCATAATAAAAAACCTTAAGGGGACTAATGTAAGTGTAGTCATTTTACGGCTTTGGAAAAGAGACATAAACCAGGAAATTTAAAAGTCATAAAATGTTTTTACTCACTACGCTATTGTAAAAAGTGTTTAATTAGATGGAGCTTCATATATTATATTTTAGGTATATATTATGTCCTTTATCTTACAATTCTAAAACCAAAGCTGTTTTGACTTTATACTTTAATACATATCACCTTAAATCAGGCTATGCTATTATACTGTTGTGGTTATTTAGTACTAAAACTTTCCAGGATAAAATACAGTTTCCTGAACTTGAGTGAAGCAATAGTAATAAAAAATGCTGAAATCGTAAAAAAATGCATTATCAGATCAACTTTTTAAAAACTGTTTCTGATATTCTAATTGTAAAAAGAGAAAAATGGGTCTAAACCTAAACGCCATGTAAAATAATAAGAAACCAAGCTAAACGTCTTAAAGTCATCCCTTTAATACCTGAAGTAGCTCAAAAGTATAGATATTGTCCTTATGCATAACAATTTTATAATTGAATCCATTAATTAAATGATCAAGCAAAGCAAAACACTTGCGGAATATTTGTTTAAATATTATGATTCCCCTTTCAATTGCACACGTGTCCAAATTCATTAGGATTGTTTTGATGATAAGCAAAATATTTTACTGTTTCATATATGCATATAAAATATTATATAACCTTTCGTTGCATTTCAGTGCAACTTAAAAAAACTACATTTCTTCTGTTTGCTTGATAGTCTTCACTCATCGTCTATCATCAATGGTGATGAACTGATGATCATCATCAACGCACTACATTCATTTTTCAATGCAGAATTGCACAACTACCTCTGCTACACCTTAGTTTTTGTTAATGAGGCTACTGCGTTGCTGCTAATGAAAGTTTTTAGCGATTAGCTTCCCTGTCAGTCAGCATAATCATCAACAGCAACAAGACTATTTCCTTTTCGAAGCCATCCCGCCCGCCGACTCCTCTTTTCTCGGATCCTTCTAACAAACAAATCAACTAACCTGCCTCCCTGCAAGCAATTCACATTATAATAAAATAATAACAAAAGTCTAAAGAGAGGAGAATGATTCTCTGCTAATTTTTAAAGAGCACTACCCCACACATACGCACATGTAATAATAATATTATCATCATCACCATCATTATCATCATCATCGTCTTCTTCTTTTTATTACCAAGTTATAATCCTTCCGTTCTTTCTTTCAAGGAATGTGGGCATGAGTTGCTTATTACTTTTTAGTTACTTATCATCAACAACGACCGCAAATCAAAGCCATCATCACTTTCAACAACTCCAACAACATTGCAATCGAAACGCACTCGCAGAAGAGGTGGTGGTAGCATTAAATGAGTACCTAAACTAAACTAAGCAGCAGCATCATAATGAAACAGTGAGACACACAGACGAGCTGCTAGGAAATCTAACTTTAATAGCACTCATTGTTTTTGTTGGTGGTGGAGAAACTTGCGGCGATTAGCAAGTATGTGAATACCATCTCTGCTGACCAGCTCACCACATTGAAAAAAAAACTTACAATTAGTGTTTTGTATTCCGAAAACAAAACCGAAATGTTTAAGTAAAATCTCATTATCTTCATCAGCAGCAGCTACTGCTGCTGCTCTCTCAATCTCTACCTCCAGCTCAAAAAAGACGCTGACAGCAACAACCGTGATAATCGCCACGAGGTGAATATTAATAATTGATTGATTACCTTCCTCCACTCAACCTCAGCCACACCAACCGCTACCACCATCATCGCCGATGGTGGTGAAGAGGTTTGAATTTTCTTCAGGAAGACAAAACGTACAAGTGTGGATGGGTTGATGGATGGATGGATGGACGGTAGCAAAATTATTGTTGACGTGTTTTAGTTTTTTCACCGCCATTTCAAATTCTCCTCACTATTTTGCCATTGCTTCTTGATCTTAATCATTCATTTACTTACGATCATGATGGTGATGAAGAAGATATGATGAGCTTGTTGTTGATGTTGATGCTGATGATGATCATGAATTAAAATTCTCTGCTAAATGCTCGCGTCTATTTGTTATTTTATCTGTGATTATGATGATGATAATAATCATAATGATTGTGAGTCTGCCTGATTACAATGAGGATTGATGACGGGACGGGAGCACATGATTTAGTTCACAATTCCTCCTCTTCTTTTTTTCTTCATTTTTACAATTTTATTTTCGTGTTTTATAATTCTGAACATTTAAAATGATCCGGACTACTGAGCTTCTCCTACCTCTTCTTTAAGTTAAGCTATACACTTTTATATCTGTCAGTATTCATAATAATATTCACCATAATCCTCCTTACCGCTTACAGAAGCAGCAGCAACAAGAGAAGTAAAGACTTTTCAAAAAAACTGGCTCATTAGAAGGTTACCTTGATGGGCTTAGTCAGTGTCAGAGAGGTAAGGAAAGAGAGAGAGAAAGAGAGATGCGCATGCATTTAATAAGAGGTCTATCATCATCATCATCATTATAATCAGACAAAACGGACAAGTGTAGTTTAGATGAGCTCTATTATCATTGTCTAGATTTTCTTCTTCTAGATAAAAAAATTCATGTTCCTATAATACTCATCCTCCTCTCCTCATCCTATGTCTGCCTGGTCAGGGGCTTGACTTGAATTGAAAAAAAAAATAATGAGAATTGAAACAATCGGATTTTATTTTGTAGATGAAAAATATAAAAAAAATTCGTGTTACTCAAACGCAAAAAATACATCATAATAATATCACTTCGCTTTATTATATCTACGACGAAGACGAAGACGAAGAAGTCGACGACTAATAATAATGCTTTCGGTGATGATGAGCGGTGGGTATCATTGCTCTGCTGCTACTGCTGCTATTCTTGTTGCATGCGTGCAATAATGCAAGAGCAGCAGCAACAGTGCCATAATATTCTACATGGAATCCGTCTCCCTTAATCCTGTAATCAATAAAATGGGTGAACTGGATTCGATTGCGATTGGAATCTTTTAACATGGGATTATTATCAGGTAAAGATTTCTTTCTTTTTGTGTTTAGAAAAAAAAGAGTCTCAATCGGGACTTCATTTCTGGGGCGACGAAGATGATCACCAGGGAGAAAGAAACACGCATCATGCAATGAAGTTGCATCCATCAACACCACCGTCATTTTCACGATTATTGTAGCTCTCGTTATCATCATCATCATCATCATCATCAACAGAGCTTAAATTGTAGGAGAAAATTTTGGTAAAAGACAAGACAGACGGTAGCAATGAAGGAGGACATAGACTCTTAAAACGACGTTTGTTTTTTCAAGAGGCTTCTATTTCTGTTTCACGCATACTTTAAGGAATAAGTAAAAATTAAGGAGCCAAATTTAAGACAATAAAGGAAATCTCAACAGAAATTATTAAATTTACCATCAGGGAGAGTTTAATCAAAATATTCGGATTGTTTATGAAAATGAAAAGTGAAACTGCTGAAAAGTTACCTACGCTGTGGCTAAACCCATTGAATCGGATAAGATATAATCAATCAATGATGTAGTGTAGTAAAATTAAATGTCCGTTCAGCTACTCTGTTTCTTTCGATAAGACAAAACCAATCCATTTAAATTCTCAACAACTAATTAAACCAATGAATATGTAGAGTTAATGAATTTTTTACGGTGCCGAGTCGCCAGAGAGCTTGTATTATAAAATGTAACCAAAACCGATCAGTGTTGGAGACCTTCTTTTGATAATCTGCACCTAAAACACCAAACCCAAACATGCATGCATGCAAGTCAGGTTACAAAAAACAAACGCGACGATTTAACGACTTGTGAGACCCTTGCGACACATCGTCATTCTCACTCATCATCATCATCGTAATAATCAAAAGTGGACCAGCAGGCCAAGTTTACAATAATATGATCGCCATTGAGTTTTTAACTCACACACTTATTATCATCATTATTGAAGATGAAGATAAAATAAAACCAGTAACGTTTTAGTGTAAATACAATACATACATAATATAACAAACATAATAAATATATTGTAAGATACGTAATAATTCATCCATAAAAGAATTTCTCTGTGAGGAAATGTGTGCTCAAGATTTTTAACTGAATTAAAAAAGTATGTAGTGCAGTGCAGCAGCAGTAATTTTTACTGGAACCTTTCTCATTATATCACAGCGTCATATAATATCAACAAGAGCTGCCAAAACTACAATTTCGAACAACTTCATAAAATACCTGTACCTGTTTCATCATCATCAACAACAGCAACACCACCACCATCCCATTCAATAATCATAATAATAAAGACTAAGCACAAAGCTAATCATCATCAAAAAAGAGAGTAGGGAAGTCACTCAGAATGGAACTGAACATCACAATAAAAACGTTATGGAGTCCCCGTCACCACATCACATTCAATTCACTTTAAGCTCGACTTATTTTTTTTGTTTCGTTACGTATTGTTTTTTATTATTACGATTTTCTAGAAATCTCCCTCTGAAGTATTTTACTTCTCTCTATACGCTGTCCTTTTACCCTGACTAAGCGAAATGAGTGTTGTTGTTGATGATGATGATCATCATCACAACTTAAATGTTGATTGTTGATATGATGAGTCGACTCTGTCTGTGACGATCGATGAAATGCCGACAGAAAGGGAGCAGCCAAAAGAAATGTTTATTTTGATCAAGGAGGAAAAAGGTGGAAAGTGAAAAGTCAAAGTGTATAATACTGTGTAGTTGAGTAGGTATATAGAAATCTGGGAAGAAATAAACACTTTTGATTCCAAGTCATTTATTTTTATTTTTATTTTACGCAGTCACAATTTTATTTTAATTGTTACTACTACTACACAACCTAAAAACGCTCTTTTACTACTTGTTATGTACGTCAGAGTCTCCATTGAGAATCTATAAATGATCATTTAGTTCAGTGAGACCATTTTCCCATCTTGTGTTTTTATATTGCTATAATATGCACAACAACAAACGCAGTGAAATTTATTACTGTGAATGGGTAAAATGGAAGTAAGTAAAGAAAATTGGATTGATTGAAGAGAAGAAGGTGATGATTGAATTCGCTGTGAAATGAGTAATAAAATAAAAATAAAGACGGCGAGTCATAAGGAAATTGAAAATGGGAGAAAATAATAGGAAGAAGAACGACAACGACAAGAGCATGTTAAATGGATAATGGATTCTGGTTGTAATATAAAGTTTATTTTATACGAATAATAATTGTCAACCTATCCCTCTAGAAAAGAGACATTTTAACATTTATTTAGAAATGCCTACCTACCTCCACACACTTTTAGACAGAAGAGAGCTTTGAAATAGGTATTCGGAAGCTTCTCTTTCGTAATCCAATACGTAAACTCTTTTTTTCTATTTGATTCTTTTTTTACTTTTTACATCAATTCAAGGAGACTTTTGCAGGTAAAAAGAAGGCGAGTGGCAAGGCGAGTCATTTACAAATGTGCTCATAAAAATATCGAGCAAGAATATTATCTCCATGATTAATGATCTTTTGATTGGCTTTTACGTCTTCCTCTTTTTCGAAAATGAGACATTTTATGAAAGGACTTCTCTTTTTTAAGAGTTACTTCTCGTCTCCTCGTCCTTCTTCTTTCTTCATCATTGCCGTAAAAATAACAATAATAAACCCTTTTTTACACCTTTTGTCTTTACAAAGCCAAAGAAGACGAAATCAACTGAAAGTCGAATCTGGTGTAAACTAAACCGTTCCTGAAAAAATTAACCTACCTGCTTGTTGATGTTGGCTTACTTACTTTTTAAAAGAACATGCACATGTCTCCCATTCATTCCCTTTAGTTTTCCCATCAGCTCATCTTTTTATCGTAGTAAAGGAATAAGGATAAGGTTACTTAAAAGAGTGAGTTGTGACAATGACAATATATTTGTATACCTATGCGACCAGCAGCGAAGCCGTCGTCAACGTAGTTTTTTTCTCAACTTGATTTTGTCATTCTTCGAGGGCCTACCTGTGTCTGACTCACATCAGAAAAACAGTCCTTTTCTCTTGATTCCATCTTATTTTAAACATGAAAATTTTTTACTGTTCTTGTTTTCATTTACTGGTCTATATTGAGGAACAAACTGAACTGACTTTTTTTAAGTGAAAGGACGAAGACGAAAAAGCGAAGATATAAATGATGTAGATTTGTGATGATAATAATGGTTTTAAATGTGACTCTGCGCGCACATAACAGTGCTAATAATAATCCCATTATCGTTTGTCTCCACATCTATCTCTCTTTCTCCCTTTCCCCCTTTTATTACTTCTTCTAGAGCGTCATTAAGAAGTAGATCGTCGACATTTAACATTGCTCCTTTAAACATACATTACACAACAACAGGTTTCAAAATACTCCTTCAATGCATGCGTGTTAAATGAACCTGAACTTTTTTTAAAGAACTGAACAACAGAAGTGGCAATATTATGACATCAGCAAAACGGAAAATTATTATGAACTGAAAAGTTCGCCACCAGAAGAGGACAATTTCCCATAATGGATCAGATTGTGAAAAAAGGTAAAGGGTACAATGAGTTGCCTTTTTTCCGCTTAGTAAATGATTCAATAACGATCATGGTTTTTGTTGTGACAGTTTTGAAATTAAGTGAAACAAATGTGTCTCTTTCATTGATCCCTTTTGCTAAGGTAATTTGTCGTCTAGATATTGTAGTAATACTTACAATTAATAGTGTGCCTTTCTAGTACATCAAAAGTATATTGTAAGTCAGAATACAGTAAAAAGTGTCCTTACCGAGTAACTTGGAGACAGCCCCTTGATGATGCAACATTTGAATGGGATCATACGGTCTCATCCCGTATCTTAAAGGTGTGGATAAATCTAACAGTCTTCCGGTAGCAGCCCCTCCAACATGATGTGAACCTGCAGCAGCGGCGGCGGCTGCTGCTGCACTTGCAAAACCTAATGGATGAGTTCCGGTTGCTGCAGCGGCGGCTGCGGCTGCCGCCGCGGCAGCAGCTGCTGCTGCACTAGATGAGCCCGTTGGAGTTCCAGGAGTACTTGCTCCGCTACTCCCGCCCCCTCCACTTGCTGCTGCTGCCGTGTAGAGATCACGAAGGTGATGTGCTGTCATTGGGCCTGCGTTATTCCAGACAATAAAAAATATTTTTAAAGATTTTTTTTCTAGTTTCATACCAAAAAAGTATCACTTACTTCCGTTATTAATTAAAACACGCAAATTTTGCATAAGATCTAAAACATGCTGATAATGGTGCTGTGAGGAGTGTTCCATAACAATCCATAAAGCTTAGTCCTATTCCACCCAATAATTAAGTCATCAAAATGGCTGACAATATAAAGCGAGCTTGAGCTTAATCTTCCTGGTTTTCACTCTCATTGGCGACAAGGACACCACCCCTATATACCATCCACCGTCATATTTTAGATGTCTCCATTTCCCTTAATGATGACAAAAGATACTTATCAATTTTCACGATTTATTATCATAGTTCCCTCCTACTCTCATGACTGCTACGCCACGAAAATCCAAGCTGGACAAAAAAATCTTTACTAGTCTGCCTGCCTAGCTCTGGCTCCATTCATTCATTCGTTCTTTACCTTTAAATGCTTCTGGTTTTCTACACAATTTACTAAAAATCTCCCACTCAACGCGGATATGTTCAGCCAAAGCCAAACTATTTATTATTCCGTATCCCACTCACATGCCAAGCTCACTTCAGCTGTCTTGGTTACAAAAACGAGAATGAAGAAAGAAGTTTAGTTTTATATAATTATATCTGGACAAACTTAATCAATTTTTTTTCTCTCCCGCAGCCATAAAAAAGATGGAGCTGATGATATAATCAGAAGATTTATGATGATTATGTGGTGGTGAGTGGGAGGAAAAAATATTTTTAGCAGCTTGTTTCGTTTAACTACTTCACCTCGACTCCACAACACAAGTATTTAAATGTGGAATAAGATATGCGTGCGTGCAAAATTTGTCATGCCTCGTTTAATAATTAAGTCGATAATTACCTCATTCTTGTCTACATTTTTAAATGGTACGATTATAAATAAAATTATGAATAATTTTCTCCAAGTACTTAACTACTGGCATACAATGGTATATGAGTAATCTGATGATTATGATGATGATGGACAAAAATGGTACGTTACATTCATCTCATCTGCTTCAGACTCTGTCGGAATTTAAAATTGAAAAAAATAATTATTATGGTTGGTCAAGCCACTCACTCTCATTTTTACGCAGAAAAAAAATAATGAATGGAAAAAGAAATTTTATGAAAAATTTAAGCTCCAGATGATTCTGGTTTGAGAAAAGGTCATGTAATGATTAAATAAATATGGATATAATGAGCTTATTACTACCTGTAATTAAAATGGACAATGTTATGCAACTCACAGCGGACCGGGATCATATTATACGTAACGGATATGATATACAAATATTTCAAGGGTTAAAGTTTTTCCTTATATAAGGCAAGGTAAACTTTACATATATATAGTTTTATGTATTTTCATCGTTTTGCATGAAGAAAGTCATGATAAAATTGCTCTGACCTTTTTTGTAATAGAATATTTGACGCAACCAATAAAAGTACATGTGTGTTAATTTTTCATCGTCGTCGTCTCCATTTTTTTCATTTTCATTTCATTATGCATGCAATAAATAAATAATATGCAGATATACATATTTTGAACTTTTGTAGGAATGACCACGTTTAATTTCAGCCATCTGTTACAGATATCATTAGATAAGCCCTTTTACTTTACTACTCAACTTATTTCTTCTCACCAAATTTCATTCATGATGATGATGGGCTATTGCATTGCTATTCTTAGCATGGACTGGAATCCATCCGTCTCTTTCCAATTTCTTCTTCTCTTCTTCTTCTTCTTATTTCCCAACCTTTTCATTATGCCCAATTCAATTCAATTGCTCCGATTTTTAAAGAAAATCTTCTTCTGGGGTAAATGGCAGACATGCATGACTTTGTAGACTTGAAGCCTGGCTTTTGAATTGATACAGATACTTAGATAATTGCATTTCAAAAGATGACATGAAGAAACGACATAAAACCACTTTATATAATATCAACCTTCTTTTTCTTCTGCTGGTAAGTAATCATATTTATACAATATAAGCACTTATTGCCTTGCATCGGTATGAGACCAATAAATGCATTATCCATGAAAATCACATTTTTACTTACTAAATAAAATTTCCTCAAGAAGAAGTTTAGGCAAAAATGTAAAAACTTTCTCATTAGCTCGACGTCGACCGACACCACCACCACCATCATTGCCATCATCATCATAATCTTTTCTTCTTCTTCAGAGGATTGCGTGAGTAATTGGTTCTCTCTACTTTTTTTCTTATTGTTAGTTTCGTATGAACGCTTTTTTCTATATCTTCTTTTTTTCTTGTAATTTCCAACAATTGACTGTTATGCATACTCGCTTGTCCGTTCTTCTTCTTGTAAAAACATGATGCTGTTGTTATGTGTGGCTTGTTGTATCATGTAAAAAGTAAAATAGTAATAATCATTCATAATGACGATAATGACGACGCAATGACGACGACTACGAGGTCGAGCAGCAGAAATAGCATGATGAGGAGATGATGATGTGATGGGATACCCTAGCATCCATGGTGATGATGATGACGCTTTTTTTAAAAAAAGCAGAGGGCCTCTTCTAATTTTCCTCAAACACTGTAGTTTTTTAAAAGTTTAATATCATTTATCATAATAATATTTAAAAGCTTCTCAAACCATATTTTCTTGGTAAAAGTTTTATTCTAAATAGTAGTGAGTACGAGTACAGCGACATGCAGCTATCTATGGAATGTTTTGATTAAGGTAATTCAACAACAGTTTTTAATTTTGACAAGATAACAAACATTACAAAGTATTGGAATGAGCTCTGCAAAATAACCTGCCATCATCAGCTCAAAGAAAGTTAAGAAATGGAGATTTATTTATGTTACATGGCTGGGGCTAAACAAGACATATTATTTGAAATGGGAAAAATCATTTTGATTGACTGTTGTAAGTACCAAGGACTCGATTAAACACAACTTGATTTGATTTTTGCGTAGGATGAAACACCTTTTGTGTTTCTATGAGAGATGTGTATTCATACTATCTATTGGTGTTAAAGTATTAGGTACTGTTGTCTTCTTATATTCTGTGTCATACCGAGATTAACTCGAATATTTTTGTTTATTTGCCTATATCAATTTTATTGTCGTTGTCATTGCTTTAAAAGTAAATAATTTATATAATATGCGGTAGTGATCTCCTTTTAAAGATACGATTAAAGATTCGTTGTTGATGTTCGTGTTTGAATAAACGAGCAAACTAAAACTCCATCAACATAATAGACTACTGCTGTTACTATTATTACTGCTGCTGCTGCTAATCATTTCAATCATTTCTACAAAGAATAAAGTTTTTTTAAATATAAAGGCAGATTTCAAATTTAATTTGCTTGGTCATCTCAACTTTGCAATCAACCAAGAGAGCCTTTTATGTTCGTGTGAAGTGAGGCTTAATTCAGATCAAACAGTGTATACTTCATTCGTCATGAAATTTGATGCTACATAAGAAGAAGAAGTGCACACGGGATTCTTGCGTCAGACAATACAAACGGTAGCTAATAAGAATAATGAAATATTCTTTTGAAATAGCTTCATTCAAAATCGAGTGAAATTTGGACTTAAGAGTAACCTCAAATGATTGACGCGCTTGCAGTGACCAGCAGATTTTAATTTTTGCAATATGTAGCTAAATAAATTTTAAATCCCAACTCATTTCCTATTTTTTGCTAACAAATGCTTCGTAAGACACGGAGAAAGAGGGTAAACTTCATCATAACTTTGATGACGACGAGAGATTTTGGTAACTCGAGTATAAAATATTTTACAGGGTTGTTGGTCACGATTTCCCTTTACTAAGGATCCCCTTGACTTCCTTATTTAAACGGAGGTGCGTTACTTACGTAGCCCATCCCTCTTTCTAAAATTGGCTTCCCCGAAAAGATATTTCAACAAATATCTGTGTTTTTCAAGTAATCAGCTTACCTGTATGCATGACCACGACGACTACCTCTAAAATTAGATTCACGTACAGAATGGATTTTGTTGTCGTTTTTTACAGGGAATACTCTGGTAAGAAATTTTCAGTCGAATTGGAAAAATGACCACTTCACGTCCTGTTTCTATTGGTGTAATGGTTCTGATTTCTTTCAATGCCGCTGAAAGTTTCGTTAGCATGATTGAGTCCATTTGAAAATCGAAGAAAATTATCATTTGCATATGGGTATGTATTTGACTGACATGAGTGGGTTGCCGAATAAGATTTAGTTTTCACTAAAGCCACATAAAAATAAAATTATCTCGTTGCCTCCTCCCTAGATTTTGTGTGCGGTCAGTTTAAGCATTTCAATAATTTTCCTGTCATAAAAAATAAAAATAAATATTCAGCAACGTTACACAACCAATCAGAATTGTTGTTTAGTTACTTTACCCTCAATAAGCATTTTATATTTCCCCATAATATTTCATGTACTATTTTAACCATAATGTGCTTTAACTATGTTTACTTAAAATGTGAAATGCCGAGCAGCAAAGATTGTTTACTTTGGCCAAAGAATTTACTCACAGCCTCGCCAGCCACTTTAAATATTTTTGTTGTCCTAAATCTATGCTATGTATCTATAACAAAAATCTACATTCGCTAATTCATATTTTTATGACAGCTATTTATTACAGCGCAGCGTTGCGTTGGTCGAACTAAATGTCCAACTATTCTTTGTCATTCATCATTAGCATCGTCTTTATCACCATTATTATTGTTATTATTAAAATGCATATTTGTTTTCCATGCTTACAAATTCAAGAAGTAAGCTTGCAAGCTACAACATCAAAGTACAAAAACAGTAGCACTGTAATAGCAAATATGCAGTGATAGTATGCACCTGACTATTCATATTCTCTACCCGCAAAAACTTACAAGAACGAAAATAAAAAGGCGCCATGATAATGATAATAATAATAAATATATTATGCATACTTTTTCATAATAGCAGCGTTTTTTATCTTTTGGCACTCCTCAAACTCAAACCTCAGCAGCAATCACATTTTGTCATTCAAAGCGTAATCAAATGATATTTTTATGAAAGATTATGGTCCGGTTGATGATGATATTGTACTTGACTTCAATAAGCCATTCATTTTGTTAGCCAATTCATCATAATCACACTTACTTACTCACATTTTTTCTTCTAATGTAAGCATTAAAATTTGGCTTTGGCTTCTTCTGCTGATGAGACGATGTAGTGAATAAAGGGAGACTCCTCACTAACTCACTCATAACCACCACTACAACACCATCAAAGATAGATTGAGGAACCAAAACAGAGTTTGTTTTTATATACTTTTGTAGATTGAAACGCTAAAGGCGTTGCCTAAAAATCGTTTTAAACACGAGTCGGGGCAAAGTGATACCTCCTCCGCCCTCCTTCTCAATTTGCCTAAAGTATTATTAGACCTATATTTTGTTAAATGATTTTTTAGCTTGTATTGCTCATGTAGGATCTTTCGGTAAAATTTTTTTCCGTATCAAAATAGTTTTAATATTTGAGTGATCCCATCTACAATTACATAAATTCAATGGATTACATGCTTGATTTAGTTGGTACGCACGATAAGTATTTTACTATCAAGATATAAAATAAGTCAAACTGTATCGTGATAGTTGGTGATAATGATTGCCGTGGTATGTATGTACCTATATGCCAAACAAATGGAAATGGCAATGCAATTCTTTACATAATATATTTGGATAAATGTACAACTTAATTTTAGGATTTATTTAAAATAGCATGACCTAATAACATTATAGTAGTAATTGGAAAAGAAAATTGAATGGGAAGTGGAGTCAAGAGTTTGAAAGAGTGCTTATATCCGGCAAGCTTTAGCGTTTCCATTACCATGCTTAACTGCTCCGGTCCTCATCATCACATCACATTCACATCATTGCAAACCAAAACTATTACTCCAAACAAGCTTTCCTTTTGTCTGGTGCTGGTTTGTTGTTTAAACTGGTAATGTGGTGACAAACATTTCTGTTCCGCTCAACACGTTTATGATTATTATTATATTAGTGCACGCAAACTGAAGAAAAAACAATTCAGCAGAACAGCACCACCACCACGGCACAACGCCGGACCGTTGTTGCTGGTTATTTCTGGACTTTTTCCTTCCAACTTGGTCGAAGCATTGTACCTTCAATAGTCGTCATCATCATCATCATCATCATCTCAATGCGATTACTTTTATACGACCACAGCACAGAAAAAAACTTAGAAGCTCGCTGCTCGTTGAATTTGGAAAAGCATGTTTAACTCTTTTGTTCGTTGAGTTGGCATATTTTTTGTCAAGAATTTTTTTTAGCCCACCAACTATTCCAAATCTTCATCTCCAACTTCAGATCAACCTTTTAATTCCACGACTAATCTCGATACTTAAAAATACATTTTTGTGCCAATACATGATCTATAATTTTTGTTACCTAACTTATGTACGTACCTACAAAATCATTTTGATTATTTTACGGCTGCTCCTTTCTTTCTCTCCTAATATTTTTCGTACCCTGATTGTGCTATGTGAAGTAAACTCCGATTTTTGTTCATGACCACCATTAGTTTTTTTTATTCTTTTGTGCCTGACTCCAATCACACAGAAAGAAAAACACCCTAAACAAAACTCAGAGTTAGAGTTCGTCTTTATACGGAAAGGCGAAAGGACATTATTATTTATGCCACACGGGAATCCTCAATTTCGCTCCAAAGGTATGTATTTTTTACAACCCCAATTTGTAGTCTCATATTTTTCATCCCTATTTTTTACACAAACGCGAGCAAACGAACATAGGCTGGGGCAAGCATGCCTACTACAACGGGACGACAAGCAAGCCTGTTTACGACGACAAACACATAAAACCTGTGTGTGCAGCGTGTACATGCATGCAATCCAATAATAATCATGGTAATAATAGTCGTAATAATAATAATAATGTTACCAGCTCAATTCCTTTCTTCTTATTTTATTTCAACCACCACTACAACAACTAACTACACAACATTGTTCTTTTAATCCATTTCATTGTAAAGAAAGGAGACATACTACACTTTATTCAGTCAGTAATAGTTATTTTTTTGGTTCTCGTTTAATTGAGCAGCAGCACTGCATCCATACACAATTTTATAATACAGAAAGAGAGAGAGAGCAGCAGCACACTGCTATCATGTCATGATCATTTATGAAACAAACTCGTCACACTGGTCACCACCACTCGTCGTCGTTCGCAGTCCTCACTAACTTAAACAAATGTCACGGCTTGCTCCACACAAAAATAGGAGTAACCTCCTCACATTTTGCTCTTTACTCCATAAAAGATCGGAGGTGAGCGAGAGAGATAGAGAAAGAGAGAGAACGAGAGAAGTAATGATGATGGTGGTTTGGTGGACTGATAATAATATTATTCTTTCATGTAAAACCTAATTCAGCAAAAAGTAAATAGATCCTTCTACAAATCTATACGATTGGATTACATTACTTACACAATCTTATAATGCAGTGCAGGTGTGGAATGAAAGAGCTCATTTTGTCACGATTGTTCATCCCATAGATGTACATAAGTACAATTGTCATAAACATTTTTGTTCTTGTGCTGAAGATGATTATGATGATGATGATCTTGTGTTGATGGTAAATGGTGGAGCTAGTCTATATCATATCACTCCTTTAACATTTGATTTTTTTAAAGGGTTTGCTAAAACTATTTACTACGAGTATGATAGTGGTGGCTGCTTTGCTCAGTTTAATATTTGCTTCGTGTAAAGATAAAGACTTTACAACGAAAACATATATTCTACACGAAATACCTAGTACAACACAACGAGAGGATTTTTTTGGAGATGTTGATAATATATTGAGTTTGGAGACAATACTTGTGTGTGCACGCAAATTATCACTTTAATCGAGTTACTCGAAATCGAAATGGATGGGTTTGACGTGATGTATGCAAAATGTAGAAACTTTGTAGTACAATGCACAATCATTATCATTCTGGGTAAATATTGTATTTATTCGATATAAGCAAAAGAATACTAAAGTGAAAGGAAAAAAGAAATTATTTCCCAAATAATAATATTTTACTTTATAGCAAATACGCACCCACCTTGATTATGACGCTAGTCAGCAACAATGACAGTAAATAAATAACATGCAAAAAAAATCAACTCCTTTTTGGTTGATCAAGTATGTAATTGATAAAAAACATTATCGAAACGAAACTGACAGAAATTATTGAGCACTGATAATAAATGTAATTTATCTGTAATTGTTTTGGAAATTTAAAAGCTCCGATTGACGACGTCGTAATCTTATTCATTAAGCATCAATCAAAACAAAAAGTAAAGGAATGGCCGGTGAGGCAAGGAAAATCATACTTAAAAGGTGGCAAGAAATATGCACATAATTTCTTTAATAATGCTGAGTTGGGAGAATGGTGATTGATGAGGAACGATAATGATCATAATAATAATGTAATAAAAATGGTGTCAATTTTTTCGTATAATATGAAATCAAGTTTTCATGACAAGTTGCAAGATGCCAAAAAATCAAAATGGCTCATGAACAACTGGCTACTCTTTTGCTTATATTCAATATATTAGGTAGGTACATAGTGTGCCTTTCTTTTATAGCAAATTGAGCTTCCATTTAAAAAATTTTGTTTAAAATAAAAAAAATGCTACTGAATGAAGGAAAGAATGATTCAAATTATTTGTAATTGAACTAACAAAATTGACTAAATATATGTACGTGAATAAATGTGGCTGGCTATATTAGAAATTAACACTTAACAATAAATTGTTCGAGAGATTTAAAAAAAATTCTCATACTTCACTGAAATTTAGAAAAAAAGGAACAAATAGACAGTGCCTTTCGAGCAATCAGAAATTCTTGCTTGTCTAAACTCTTTGCAAAGATATATTTTTTTAAGTCGTCAAACAATTACTGTTAGCTGTTTAGTGATCGTGATAAATGATTTTTCGGCAAAATTGATCACTTAAAACAAGAGGAAAAAAGCACGCAAATTTAATTAAAAATTGCTAAATGCTGTACATTGTCAAGCTAAGTAAAAAAAAATAGGTAGATAGATACAGCTACACAAAGCGGAGCTCTATAATCAAATGTTGACTTTATTTATTAATTTGCAATTTTGCAACCAGCAATACTAACTTTTTTTATTAAAGTGTTTATGTCAACGCAGATAAACTACTACGGTGTTGTTGGAGGATTAAACAAGCAATGAAGTGTAGTAGCAAAGCTGATCATACCTAAATGAAAAACTGAGACCAGGCATGGCCTTTTTAGGTAGAATAATAATATCACCTACCTATGCATGCATGAAAATTCAAGATTCCGTTCAAGCGTAATGAAAACATGGTTATCGATCATGCTCATTAATCCTCAACAAAGACATGAATAATATGGATGGGATTTTCTAATGTGTCGTGTAAAAATTTTGGGATGTAGTCATAGTCGTGAGTGAGCGAACATAACAAATCACAACAACAGCAAAAAAAACATAAAAAGCTGTGACACAAAAAGCTAACAATAGCACCAGACACATTGCATTTTAACCTAACTCTTCAATTCAAGGTAAAAAAAATAAGCTATTCAGTTTGTGCAGATTTCATGAGCGTTGATAAAAATTATTCTTTTAAACACAAAACGCTTATGTACAAGGGATTCTGCGAAAAAAAAGTTTAATCGCGACGACGATCTTTTAAGGTTGATGTATAGTGAGATAAACATAAATGAATTGTGTAAAAAGCTTGAGTTGTCTTAAAAATTGCAAACGCTAAAAAAGAATACCTAGCTGTGGATTTTCCCTGTGCTCGTTTCATTGGCATCTCTCCGCTTTTTAAGTACATAGCAGCATCAGCAGCTTCTATTACAAGTCTCACTTCCGCTTGTTTTATGTAAATTCCGTCGTCTCTGTAGCTACAACATGTTCATTTTGTTATAGGTACTTATATCCATGTAAAGTTTAGCTTTTTTAGACTTCATGAAATAGGATCTCGGATCGATTAAATTTACAGCAAAGCTACAATACGTAGGGTTTATTTGCATATTTATGTTTCTAAAGTTGCAATGATTGCTCATGCAATTTAGATTAGTAAAATTTAAAAGTAATTGATTATTAAAAACTCACAATACTATTATTACTGGTTAATACGCAATCCCGTGAATGAGTCATTGCAAAAATCCAGTAATATTATTCATTCATCATTTAACAATTACATTCTTTGGCAATTTGTCATTTCTCCCGGTACCAATACCTACTCAATTGTTGTTTTGCAAAACAGGCATTCTTGGTTCAACCCAGCCATTGTAATTTAAGTTTGCTCATTCCATCAAATCAAGGAGGGGAATCAAAGGCAAATGAAATAAAAGTGTGCAATGAATCTACTTAAGAAAATAATAATACTGGTAATATAATAACTAATAACAAAGTGGCACCAAAAATATTTATTGTATGGAGCCAGCAACCAAACGGCATCTTAATCTTGACTCTTTGACGTGTAAAAAGAAGGAGCAAACAGTAGAGCAGTAGTAAAGTAAGTCTTGGTAGTAAAAAATGTATGATGATATTATTGACTCTCCGTTTCTTATAGAGTTGGCTCGCAGACCATAACCAATTCTCGAAAATCTCTGGCAATAATCATAATAATCCATGTCCTTGTCGTCGTGCAGTAGTAATCATAATGATGGTAGTAACAACAACCACAATAACTACAGCAACACTTTTTTTTGCAGAGGTGCTAGCGAACCAATTTTATTTTAAAAATGATGTGTGGAATCAACCTTTTGACTCACCACCATTACCATTATCATTGTTCGTCGTAGTAGTGGTAAGAAAAAGTATTACGAAAAAGAAGTTGGCTACCCATTTGCATGTTACCCACTAATAATAATTTTCTCACAAAAAGGGCCGCAAATCAATAATGGGGAAAACACATTCCTCCCCACCACAATTTCATTTGAGTTCGATTGACTTTTGTTGATGAGGATAATGGTAGTAAGGATGATCATGATGATGATGGAAGTTCAAATAAATATAATGTAGATGCCTGCTTGCTCTGCTTGCAGTTTTCATCATGAGTGGATGATAATAATGATGCAACTGCAATCTTGATCATGATGATGGTGTTGATAACGTTTTTTTGAAACTTTACGGTTTGATTACGTTACGTTCTTCGAAATAATATGAAAGATTACTGATGGATGGGCAGAGGAGGTGGTTGATGAAAATACAGTAGCGCGTCAGTCAGTCAGTTATTTTTCTCCCTCCATTATTACTATTATTATTATTACATCTGTGCCTATCTAGTGCCAATAATAATTCATACATCGATATCATATTAGCATGCAGAGCACAAGGAAAGATTATCAAAAAGATGAGATGAGAGGGAGAAAAAAACTTGATTGAAAATAATGTTCACTTCTTTTCTGTGTGCTGATGCTGCTGTGATGCTGTTGTTGCGCCGCAGTAATTTTCTGTTCGTTCACACCTGTACACTGATTGCCGATTACCTTCCCTTCTTTCGCTGCTGCTTCTGCTTCAAAAGAAGAAAATAATAATTTGCTTTGATTTTGCATTAAATTTACAACAACAACTGTCTAATACTATGTGATTGTTGGTATGCAGTCGTAGCGCAGACACATTGAAATTTATTGCATAATATTAATAATCAGTAATTGATGATTATCGAAAGGCAGCGCAGACGCAACGGAGGTTTTGTTCAAGACTCAAAAGTTTTGCTGAATGATATCAACAGCAACATCATAATTTTTCAGCATAATTTTTCATTATTGGCGGATCTTCCTTTTATATATCCGTTTTGAATTACCTATTGACACGTAATTACGTTTTTAAGTACTATGGCAAACGCAGACTCCTTAATCAACCACATAATTACAGGTCTATGCTAATTAAACTTATTAATTTATTTTCCAGAATACTAATGCCTATCTAGTTCTTATTCGCATCAAATTAATTTGAAGAAAAGTTTAAACTTTGTATGCGTATACGTTAATTGTTTATAATTTCGGATAATGATTTTAAAGACAATTAAAGCAAAAATTGACTGCCTTACCTGCTGAGCTTGGAATGGTTGCACCAGAAGGTAGCTGTCCAGGGAACTCCATATCCCCCCAACAAGGACCTACTACTCCTTTAATTTGACTTAGCAACTGCTGCTGATGATGCGAATGGGATTGGGGTGGTGGCGGAGGTATTGGTGGATGATTAAGAAGCCGGCTGGGGCTCGTTCCACTGTTTTCCACAACCATCAGCATGGGAATTCCCACTTAAGTTGAGAAAAGTTTAGCCGCGTAATCTTTCCTTCTTTTTATTTTTCTTCCCGATAATATTTTTTCGTTTGAAGTTTTTTTTTGTTTATTTGAATTTGATTTAGTTTATTGCTATTTTATAATTTATTCTTTTACTCTGCTCTTATTTAACCGGTAAAATATTTAAAACACTTTTAGTTTTTGTTAGATACCCGGCAGCATAATTCTATTCGAGGTTAAATAGAAGCAGTTCGTAAAAGAAAAAGTTTAGAGTAGATTGTGTGCTTAGGTTGATCGGTCAGATAATTTAGAATTGATAAGATTACTAGTTTTTGGAAAATAAACGAAGCGATTTTTACACCATCGGAGAGTATTCTTCTGATAAGAACTACGCGATATCTTCAGTTTTTTATAGCGTAGATTGCACTGTGCTACTCGTACAAGGTTTTTTTTGTCCAAAATTTAATTAAAAGAAGAACACACAAAACTGGCCAAGAAGAAAGGATAATCTGTGACATCATTAAGAATATATTTTTGACACTTTTGCTCTTCTCCTCCTTTTTTACTCTCAATCATTAAGTTTCCTATCAACTGTCTACTTTCATCGTCATTATTACTGCTGATACTACACCTCGTCATTTTTATGAGGGATGATGACAAGTTTTCATACTCAAATTATTATCTTATGTTATAAATAAAGTGGGGAGATCAGAGTTTTATCCGATTTTTTTAGGTACATACGTTTAACACGGTTGATAAGATATCGTCCTCATCATATCATCTTCTGCATCAGTCTACTTTTGTTTTTCTCGACGTATTATTATTATGCTTATTATAAAGAGAAAGAGGGTTTTGTAAAAATTCTTAATTTACACTTGTTATTGTTTCTTGTTCATTATTATGCAATTCTCACTTTGCGTTACAGTTGCAGTAGCATCTTTTCATTGTCAGTAGCAGCAACAGCAGCTCAACAAAGATCACTATCCAAGGCCTCAGTCATATTGTTATGATGCTTTCACTGTCTCAGGTTTCCCTTCTTCGAATGTCAATTATCTTTTTTTTAATTCGGCCTCAACAATCAACAATTTTTTTCTGGGCTTTTTTATCGTTCAAAAGGGCAAGTTTGCAACCGTCAACTCAACCTAATTTTTTTTAAAGAGCGGAGAAAAAAAACTCGTCTTAAAGTTTTAAGGATACCAAATAATTTTCAGTTTTTGTTTTAAAAAAATTTATTCCACGGCAGTTTTTTTCCTGTTGTATGCATACATATAAATATGCATACTACATGTACGAAGCTTATCAAAAAGCAATAAAGATAAACAGTTATCTAGTGCACCACTTCTTCTACTACTAGGCAAGGCACTACCACCACTTGTTCCACAAAAAACAACAACAACAATGCAATAGCTGAACTGGACTGGAAGTTTTACTGATAACGAAATACATCACTGCATTTAAGTTCTTTTTTATCCATTTCAGCTCTAACAACATTCACTATGTAGCTTTACTTTTACTTGCCCACCAAAAAGTTCTCTTCTTTTTTCTTCTCTCAGAAAAAGAAATAAAACAAAAAAGAAATAGAAACAGGAATTATTTATTTATAACTGTGTTGATAATGATGATATAAGTGGACTTTAATTTCTCCAGAAGAAAGGGAGAGAGAGAGATGAGATTATGCAACCAACTCACTCACAGACCCACAAGATCATTACTGACTGAAGACGAAGAAGGAACGGTGATGAAGGAGTAGAGAGAAAAAAACACGTCTTCTTTTTTGCTGCTTGCTCTTGCTCTTGCTGCCATGTACACGGATGATTTAAGGGTCTACTCGGAGCAATAAAAAACGCATTGGACATCCTTATCCATTCACATGAGAAATCCCAACAACAATAATAATAATAGCAGCTCAAGTACTCACTTGAGCCTGAGCTCACTTCATTGAGCAGAAAGAGAGTTGCACACAAAAAAAGGCTCCCTTTTTTATTCTTCCTCCTCACGCCACTTCTTCTTGAATTCAACTGGCACTGTGCTGCTCAAAGAGCAACGTTTTTTAAAAACGTTCCTAAACAAGTTCTCTATTGTTGCCAATCACCGATTACACTAGTGTGCATTTCTTCTGGAGCTACCTGGACAAACTTTTTCAGGCTCAATGAGAAATTCTTTATTGTTGGGTAAAAATATTGAGTTAGTGTTGTAGTAGATCACTATTATTATAATCCGCCGTGTGTCCTCTGCTTCTGCTCGTAGTATTAATATTGCTGGGTATCTCTGACTGCCCCTGTTGTTGGCCTGCTCATATTTTTTGGTCAGTCGCAGTCAGTTTGGTCTTCGTTTTCGTCGTCGTCGTTTAGGTGGTGGTGGTGGAAAGAGCGACGTAAATGAAATACAAAGTACAACGGGGTGGCTGTATTAGCTAATCACATGCCGTTTATTATGTTTTTCTCTCCTCCTATTTTTTTCTCTTCTACTACTATGTTTACTCTTCTTATCCGTTCAGGCTCACAATCAGTCAGTAAATGAGATCTGGAAGATGACGGGGAGCGAGTATAACTTGTACAGAGTGAGTGAGCTGAGTGAGTGAGTGAGTAGACATGCTCATCGAGAGTAAAAAAAAGTTAACAGAAAAGGTGAGAGGGAGAGAAAAGAGCTTCAGCTTCAATGGCAGTAGTAGTTGCAGCAGCAACAAGCAAAAGTAGCAAGCAGCGCAGCAGCCCGTCGTTTTTTAATGCGATAAGTTAACAGGTATGCGTGTGTGTATCAAGGAGCAAAGAAGCATAAACAGAGATGATCTTGATATGATATAAAAGTAAAACTAAAGTGAGTCCGAATAAGTAAGTCCACAATACAACAACCAACACAAAACAAAACCCAGTCAGTTTATTTAGAGGAAAGAGAATGCGTAAAAACGAAGAGAGATTTTTGCTATTTCTTCGTTCATTATATTTTATAATCATCACGCAATTAACACTTGATGGTATGCTGATATTACTGTTGTGATAAAGGTGATGGTGGTATGGCGATGATAATGATCACTCACATTTTGCTGCAGTTTAGTTACTCACTTGGTTTTATGTGATTCACTTGAATTCAACTCGAATCAAATGTGCTTACTGCTTGCTTGTTTTGCTCATCACCTCCTTCCTCTATGCAATAATGCCATGCAAAAAAATTACCGAGAGAGTGTGAGTGAGTGAGAGAATAAATTTTTGCTAGTTTGATGTAAGGATTGTCTCTTCTTCTTGTTGAGCTTGAGATTAATTACCCTAACTACCTAAATAAACGTGTTTTAAATTGAAAGCCAAACATTACAAGTTAATTACTTTTCAGACAGAGAAAAAATTTTCTGTAGTAGTAGTATATAGTAGCAAAGAATTGTATTAATGTAAGTAATTCGCCACCACATGTTGACCTTACAGATTAGTAACCAGGTTTTGATGTTGCATTGCACTGGAGGTTTATGCTATTTGTCGTCGTCGCACTTTTTAAATAGATGAAGTAACGAGAGGCAGAGAGAGAGAGAGAAAGTGTATAATTCCTTAAAAAATCAAGGCAATATTTGGCCGTTGTTTATATGATGATGCTGATTAACATTTAAATGCAAAATAATTATTACTACTTCCTGGTTGCTGTTTGTTTAATAATAATAATAATGTGCACAGAAGAACATGATAATTTATATAAGTAATAGCAGCGGCAACGGCAACATATCAAATGGAACAGTAGCAGTTGTTGATGGTGTTATATTATTGTGAGCAGAAATTAGGCTTACTCACGTGAATTTACTTTATTCAGCTTAAACTTACTATTTATTAGCAGCACTAAAACACTCACGCTCGATCATGCTTCCTTCTCGCTCTCTCCTCACCTTGACGCAATTTAGAAGAGGTAAAGCTACACTGGTGGCGAGAGACAGAGAGAGAGAGGAACGATGCAGTAGAAGAACGTTTTTGAGAACTAAAGAAATTGAAATAACTCATTACTGAGCATTCACATGTACATACATACTTTGAATGAGCTAGTCAGAAATGCACAATACAATACAATAGTAGTAAGCCAAAGGAATGCATTTTTTAAACATCAAACATCATGATCAAGTCCAATATTTAATGGAAACTGCCATAATAATAGTAGTAACAGTAACAAGTAAGAGAACTTGTGAACGAAACGAAACTCACATTCTTTTTCTTTGCCATAAAATAATAATAATATGTATCATTCATGAGAATGAGCTATTTGCGTCGGTCGGTGCGGAGGAAGTGTTTTCTTGGTGGAAGGAGAAACAAACCAAAGTGCAGAGAGACGGAGAGTAGAATGAAGTAAGAAGTTAGTGTAAAAAGCATGGATAAAGTTTGACCACGTTGTTGGGATGTTTAGTTTAGTAAAGGAAAAAACGATGATGATGATGATGATTAAGAAAAGGTGAGAATGTTATGCAAGGGAAAATAAAATAACACGCTTTATGAAATGCAGATTGTTGTGGGTGACTGAATGAGGGTTTTCTTTAAAAAACGAAAGCCATAAAAGAGAACGGACTCAACTGCTGTTGCTGGAGATAAAATACAAACTACTACACTTGCTGGCTAGCAAACCACTAAAGCTTTAAACTCTTTCGCATTATTTTAAAGCTTTTAAGAACGGAATGCATTGGTTGGTGTTGTGCAGTGCAGCAGCAAGCTACAAAAAACTTTCAATGAAGGAAGGAAGGAAGAAAGAAAATGAAGGAAAGTTGCGTACGTAGTGTTGATATGAAGCAATAATATTTTTTTCTAATTTTTTTTTATTCGACGGAGACATTTTATTGTGCGTGTTCAATATACATACACACAAAGCATAATATGATTATATCTGCAAATCTGCACAACCAAATCAAAGGCTTAAAGATTTTTGTCGCTGCTCAATTTGAGTTAGTTTTCAATTTGATTTTTTATTTTCAATGAAAGAAAACGGAAAAGGTCTCTGTCCGACCGGCAGCGACCACGGCCCGGCTATAACATGACATTCGTCTTTGTTGAAGGTAGTTACGAATTTATGGTAGAGAGAGCAACTTCAGCTCCATCGAACTGGTCTGTCGGTCACTCGTATGGTGCTTTTAATTACTTTCGTTTACAGCTACCCCGCTACTAATGTCAGCAGCAGCAAGCAGGAGCAGTAGAGCATTCATTTAATTCCCATTTCATTCGATTGTTTCTTTCTTTCTACCCTCTCTTGCACTTATGCATTCCTCCTGTTCTGCCTTACTATCACTACTAGATTGACTAACTGGAAGGATTGCATTCGCGTTGAGGGAATGTTATTTGCTTTTAGCCTGGTTTATTTTTTATTTATTATAAAAAATGCCTTTCCTTGTTCTTGTCTTCTGAGAAATGGTCATTACTTAGTTGTTGTAAAAACGGAGAAAAAATTACACAACGCCTTTGGTTATGGATTCCAGTTAGATCATCATTATAAATTATTTATAGGTTAATTGTGCACCATATAACTATTTATGTAATCGTAAGAATGCAAAATAAAAATTGATGTGCGACTGCGAGTGTATGAATAGAAAAAAATAATAAGATGTCCATTCAATTCATCCAGAATTTCCTTGCTATGTATTTTTCAACTCGTACAGAGCTTAATGAAAACTGACCGGAGTATCGGCCTCATCTCAACCTTTACATATCATATTACTACGGACCTCCTCATTGATGAGGTTATTCTTATTAATGCTCTGGTTATGTAAGAATGAATACATCCCTCCGAATCTTTCAAGTTAAGTAAGTAAATAAATACAGCCAACATGCTGCTTGTTAGAGAACGAAAAAGGGGTAAATATGAAGACAGGTAAATAAGTAAAAAAGAAGTTTGAAAACTCTCCCTCTCTTTCGGTAACGCAATTCTTCTTTGATGCTGCTGCTGCTAGCCTTTTGTTTTCCTTTTGCTTGCTACAAGGTTGGTTTAATGATTAGCATCATCACCGTCATTATTATCCTTTGATATGGTGTGTTATTACTTTACTACTATTATGTGGACGTGGAGACAGTGGAAAAGAGTTACGTTTATCCTGCTTTTGCTTGCACCCACATCAACATCATAACTCGCTCTTTGCTTTACCTTTGCTTAACTCACGCAAACAAACTCACATTTCGTTTCTCTCTCTCTCTTTCTTTTATTCTTGTTCCTGCTATTGAGTGGCCAACTCATGTTTGGATTGGCTCGGCATGTTAGCCAAGTCTGCCACCACTCGTCCGAAAGGGACAAAAAGAGGTGTGCTTTCCAAAGTGCGGCCCTGATCCGCCCCACCACTTAGCGCAGCATTCTCTCATTTCACTTTACTTACTTTACTCACACACACTAAACTCACTCCCGCTTAAACGTTAAACTTTTTACCCACTTTTTCTCATTCTCTCTGCATTTAAAAGGCAACAAAGTTTTTGCCCTGAGTTACATTGATGAGTGCCCAAACACCACTACCACCGGCAGTACAGTACAAGCAATAAACGGAAGGGAGGAAACGAGCAAACATGTAATTTCTTGTGAACAAGGAGCAGACAAATATACAACGCTTTTCATTGAAGTTTTTTTGGTTTTTTTCTTTGACGTTTTGCAGGTTAACTTGCAATATGGAAGTGCAACAAAAAAGTATTCTGGATTGACAGAAAATTTAGATTATTTTTAAAAAAGGAGAATGAGGATGGTAGTATTTTAAATTTATAGAATCAGATGAACAAATTTTATCGTTAGTGAAACACAAAAAAATTAAATAGCTTAATATTAAATGCCATTAATTGTCCCGACTGCACAAAAACAAATTATTGGTTACTTTTTAAAGGGCTGAGATGGCTTTATGGAGTATCTAAATTTATAATTTACCATTAAATAAACTAAATTCCGTCATAAAAACATTACATTTAACTGAGAAGTTGCGATAAGTCCCTACTGAAGTGGGGTAATAGCAGCTAAGAATAAATAATTAGTTATTTGATGATTTGTTTTATGCAGAATTTACGATTCGCAACTTCAAAGGAGGAAGCTGATATTATTATTATTGTTATTGGGAGGATATTTATGGCGCCATCGCATCAACCACCACCATTACAACTCTAATCTATCAAAAAACGTACGTTCTAAATGTTGTTGAGCCGCTCAGTCACTATCACCTACTACATACCAAACTTACTAGCTTACAATGCAGTGGCATTCAAAATCATTTTGCATCACACACAAGCCTTCCGTGTTTTATGACTTGTTCGTCATGTACGACTACTCCCTACCACCACCACCACCAGCTCACAAAAGGATTAATTATTTAATACTAGACAACAGCAGCAACAGATTGTTTTAATGAATGGTTTCTGATACTGCTGTTGTTGATTCTTCGAGTTCGAGCTCTGAAAAAACTGAAATTGAAAGCAACCCTATAGCATCATCAATCGCTCTGCTATTGTACTCAATTCCATTATTAATAGCACTATACTAAACTGACAAGATTTGCCAATAAGTGTAATAATATATTGAAAACGAATCAAGAAGCCCAGCCAGAAGCAGATTCAACGGACTTCGAAGATGTATTTGTATAAGCTCATATATGTACATCAATATCATTATCATCATGTTCATCCTCATCGCTATCAGATCAACCTTGTCATCCTATCGTAAAAACAAAATTGCATTTTGCAATCCAACAGTTGTTTTATCTTTCTCTCTATCTTTCTTGCTGGCTTTTTCCACCGGTGTTGGCGAAGGAGATGCAAAACTTGCATTGCAGTAAGTTAGTGCAAGGCTTGCAATATTATCTTTTTTTTCTCGTCGTAGGTATTTCGTAATACGACGAAACATGTTAAAATGATTTCTAAATTCATTAATTCACACAAATGAATGTTTTCACGGGTTACCCTGTCGTTCTACTTAACATGTGTCGAAGACCCTCATTACACTTTTCAGGGAAGCAAGCAAAAACTGCAACAACAACAACAAAATTACAAACCAAACATTTTACTTGTAGCTTGTTAAGTCATTGTATAATCATGACCGTCATTACTATTATCATTATTGCATTTGGTGGGATTCTTCATTCTACTACTTTCCTTGTTCTAGTTGTTTCAATGGGGATGAAAAGCAATAGAAGCAACAGCAGTAGCAAAAAAATTTAAAAGTGAAAGGAAACTTTAGATGCAACTCAAGTGCACAGTTTTAGTAACGAAACGAATATGCGCGTTATTATGATATCTTATTATAAGTAATGATTATACTGACATGATGGGTTAATGTGAAATTTGACAACAATCGTTTTCGCTTTCCCGTTGTTGATTATTTTTAAACGAAGCACTAGCCCGTTTTTGAAGTTGCAGCAACAGCATTTCAACTTAAAGGATTCGACGGTGCTACGAAAATGTTATGATATGATAATGATAATAATGTCCAGTCATCCATCCAAGTATGTAGCTCTGTTTTTATACATATATACACAGCACGTGAGTTTGCAATAAGCTTCGTTGGTGCTTGGAGCCTTTATGATCATTTTTTGTTAAGTTGACTTTCTTTTATCTCCTCGACTGCTGCAACTGAATACTACGACAAGAAAAAGTCATAATATTCCATGCATGCTTAACGCATTGTTTGTCGCTAAAGTTAAGGTTTCAGCAGTTTTATTAAAATAATGTGAAAACCCATCACACATCGTTTTTAGTATGCTGAAAGTCGTTTGCTTTTGCTTGTACGATTTTTCTTTTACAAATAAGATTAAAATACACTAACTCATTTTTTATTGGTTGCTAGTTTGTGACAAAGTGACAGCAACAAAGTTGATTCGACTTTAATGTGTTTGAGTTTCGTTGCGTTACATTGCAAAATGTCTGACCTTTTACATTGCCGAATTATAACACAAAAAGAGAACTCCCAACTTAACTCCCTGAGTTTCGTTTTCCCCGGTGACTATGATAATGATGATGAAAATGAAACTAAAGGAGATTACTATTTTACTTATTCTCTCCTAGCTTGTTTCGTATCAGCGCAGCAGCAGCAGCTCTGAGCTTGTTATGTTTTCGTTTCTGCTGATTGTGTTATTGTTATTACTTAAGTATTATTATTATCATTATTATTACCCCAACAACCAGGGTTGCTCAATGAACAACCAGTAGTAAAAAAAGCTGGAATGTTTAGTATGTAAAATGTTGGTAGGTAAAAGCGAAAAGGTAAAAAGGCTGGCCTGGCCACACCAGCTTACGTTTGACCATTGAGCTTGCTTACTGTCCAACCAGCAACAAACATTCATCCCCTTGCAATCATTTTTAGTACTTGTCTAACTAATTGTATTAAAATAAAAAAGGAGATGAGGGGCAAGAAATAAGGAGCGTTTTTTATTTATAGTCTTGTTCCTTTTTTTTCTCTATCTCTCTCTTTCTCGCTCATAGGCTCAGTTTTTGTTAGTATTTTACCTTGTTTTAGTTTTTCTTGCTTTTATGTATGTATAATCAAACAACTTCGTTCCAAATGAAAATTTAAGAATTTTACTTTGAAAAAAATTAAAATGTATAAAAAGAGAAAAGTCATAGTCATCATCATCAGCATCACAAAATATTTAATGTCTTTTCCTTTTTGTACGTGAGGAGATGTGTATTAGCTGCGTCTAGTCTGATGTGAGGTGAGTCTGCTGTCTGACGTTGTGCCTCCATATTTAATGCGAAAACGAAAGCTGCTCGTAAGGATGCAGGATTTTTGCTTAATGCTTAATAATTCGTTCTGAGTATTTACAATAAACGAGATTTGATTTGCTTTGCAGCAATAAAAAACTAGCTTATTGGTTCTTCGTCTTCTTCTTCTTTACTAAAAACAACAGTCCATTTTTGCACATTCCCTAAAACGTCTCTCGCGTAGAAAAAAAATAATCCATTAAAAAGATAAAAAAGGATAAATGTGATGAATAATATTATTTATTTATTTATTTCATGCTCCCCGGCGGTGATGAGGTTGTACTATAATGCTTGCTTATGCTTCGGAATAATTAAACTCACACAACACATTAACGAAACATCTCGTCACACACAACATGTTTTCGAATCGTCGTTGTGTTATCTTATCGGGTTTCAATGGCCTGAATGGGCATGTGAAAATCTGCTGATGCCATGCCATGATGCTGATGATTCTTAATGTGATTCACATTTTCACATTCACATTTTATATAAAATTCCTGAAGAAAGAACTCATGGAGTGAATAACAATGACGTGGAATTTGAGCATTGCCACAACAAAGGTGGTCAACTAAGTACTCACTAAACACTTTTCTTTTAGTAGATCAAATAATAAGAGTATAAAGACAAACGAATCAGCCAGCGCCATTGCATTGCAATAACTAATCATTCGGTTCTTAAGCTTTCTTCATCTGCGAATAAATAACTGGAATGTGCGAAAGATAAAACCTAATGGCCATTTTGTTGCATTATTGTACTGGTGAGGTGTAGAGAATAAATGTCACCATTATTCCTTAGGCAGTTAAAATTTGTTCTCGTTTAGTTCCAGTAGTAGTAGTTGCTGCGATAGTAGTTGATAGAAAAGAATTAAAGTCCGTCATCACTTTAGTGAAAAAGTTGCGACGATTGGCATGATGGTAAAAATGATACACATTCGTAACAAAAACAAAAATTGAAATCTAAATCTCAAAATGTAATGAAATTGTTTTGAAAATTGTATAGGGATCTATTAAATTAAATTGCTACAAAAGCTATTAGCCTTTCATAATTAGGGTAATTCTTTGCCTAACTATTTAACCACCAAGCAAATACAACTGCACCCATTTATTAATGAGGTAGAGGTTGTAGTTAATGATGTCTACTCATCTTCAATGCCATTCATCAACTCCTTAATCCACTAATGACTTCATTCTATTCTCGTTTTTCATTTCGTATTGCGGTACAAGATTTGGTCGAATTGACGGTTACTGGATGGACATAATATTAATATTATCTCATTACACCAGCAGCAGCACCCACATTACTATTTAAATTAACAGAGAGACTTTGCTATTTCGTATGACAAAATTAATGCAAGTAAAGGGTACCGTATTTTCTCTCTTCATCGCCGATCTCTAATTAACGCCTGGGTTTAAACCACAAAAAATAGGCCATAATTATTGGCAATTTTGGTAAAATGTTATGCTGAATATAATTTTGCCTGCTCTCTTGACACCACCAATGTCTATTAAACGCCGGGGCAAAAACAGGGCAATTCGGTATTTCGCTCCGACAAAAATGAGAGGAAATACGGTATTTTCCTTACTAACTTGAAATCTTATTCACTCCCTATTATTTACGTAATCACTTTTATTGCGCAAACGCCTTTCCACAAATCCATTTTAAACAAAACAGATTCTTAAAGTAATGAAGAAACCTCTATAATCTTGCCAATAAAGTTATCTTATATGCACGCCACCCTACATCCTATACAGCAACATAATTATACAGAATGCTAATGCCTTTGATTTGCTCAAATGTGTATAAAGATAGACGACTTCTTAAGCGGGCATGGGTGCACCTCCTGTCCACTTAGATATGTGTTTGTATTCTTCATTTCTGGAAAATAAAAAAAAACTTTTTCATAAAGACATAAAAGATATTTTACCATAGGAAGGATTAAAAGAATAAATTTCCTAAACTAAGCAGTAAGAAAAAAGAAATATTTTTTTTGCAGAAAGAAGTCCCTTTCCAAAGTGGACCAATTTATTCAAAGGATGTGTCTTTCTTATTTATTTTATCATTCTCATCAAATTTAACAAGCTCGTTTCCAAACCTAATTGGTTAACAAAGAAACTTGGAATTTAAGACTGGAATGCAAAGAATGAATGAAATACTTTGAGAAAAAGTGTGAAAAGAATTTACCGAAATAAAAAAGTTTCTCCGTACCACTCCTTTCTCCAAAACAACCACAACCACCAACCTAGTTACATTTTACTGCAGCACATTAGTACAGTTTCCCTAATGAAGAATGTCAAAAAAGAGAAGCAGAGAGAAGAACTTGTCACATTAAACATTTATTTTTACATAACATTAAAAATAAATAAAGTTGCTGGATTCATTTAGTCTCGTTTAACATCTCTGTCAGAGTACAGTAGTATTACTGATACATTTATTGATACGTTTGCCTCTTTTATATATTGATTATTATTTGAGCTATGAAGATATATGAAGCATGCAGCAGCCTTTTTCTTGTTTATTAATAAATTTTCTTTTATTTTTGAAGTGGTTGGTCATTTTATTGTTGTTGGATGATGAGATGTTTCGTTTGGTACACTAAAACAGAGCCCCCTGGTTTTATAAAAAATCTTTTTATTATTTATTATTGTACTCCTTCACACAAGGTAAGACGAACGTCTTATTAGATTGACATGGATTTTTTACACCGACATAATAATATCAAATTCTACCGTCGATTACTCTCCTCCTCACTCACAGTCAGCAACAATTGTAACAATAATGTAATGGAAGGAACATTTTTTTCTATTGTCATATCATCTTCATAATAATAAAATACTTCTGACACTTTTCTTTTCCCAAATATAATGATGAGTTTAAGCTGGGTGATGGTGGTGGTTGGTGTGCATTTGCTTGCCTTTGCTTGATTGCTCGTTGAGTCTCTTGTCCATTGCCATAGCTTCCTTTTTTTTATCTTGTTACTCTTTTCTTACTCTTCCATCATTTTCTTCTCCCTATCTCTCTCTATTTCTCTCTTCCATCATTATTATTATCATCTTGATTTCAAATGAAGGAGAAGAGAAGAAATGTAATTTTTGCTCGTCATCCTCATCATCCTCCTCACTTGACTTGGCTTCTTCATCTTCCTCTTCTCTTTCACTCTTCTTTTATTATTCGGTGGTGGTGGTGGTGAGGGAGATATATTATGCTTATACATTCGCACTCTATCTCTATAGCCAACTAGCTCAATTGTGCATCCTATTGTTATAAAGTATTAATGTTGACTACTTGGGACGACCAAAGAAAAAAAGTCAACATGAACTTGTAATAAAAACTAAGTATGCAGTTATTTTTTCCATATCATTTCATTTAATATATAACAATGACGCAAAGGAAATGTTTTTATCTCCTTCGTTTCTCCTTCCTTCTATTTTCTTCTCATCGTTTTATTTCATTTCTCTTTTTAAACTACTTATTTCCCTATATTCCTAATATAATATATTAAGCGACTTTTTGTGATGGACTGGCTGACTGACTTGATAAGTGTACACCTTATAATAATTTTCTGAACGATTTTTTATTCTCATTCTCCTCTTCTGATCACCATCATCATTATTATCATCTTCCCCTATTGTAAAATGAAAAGGGAGAAGAATGCAAAAGGTAATTATTGACAATGGAATGTGATTGACAGGTGAAACGACAAAAAGGCAGGAGTAGCAACAGCAAAGCAGCAGTGGTAGTCAAAGTCAAGTCGATCATCATCATTCCCCATCGCCACCAAATCCTAATATCGTGATCATGATTAAGGGTGATATTGAATGAGAAAATCTGTAAAGGTGTCTGTCAGAATAGCTAAGAAATTCGATGCTTTTAATGTTATTTCATAAAGTTTGCTAGATAAGCTAAAGCGGCAGAATAAAAATCATACAGGGATTTATGTGATCCTGCGCAAATTAAGTTCATCATCATCATCGTTATAAAAAAACTAGTTGCACAATTATTTTTGGTTTTAGTGGTTATTTTTAACTTCAAAATTATTGTACGGCATTATCCTTTTGTATATATGAGTATTTTATTTTTTAAAAGTAATTTGCTTGTCAAGTTTAAGTATATTCAGTTAAACCACGCAACGCCGAAGAACCACAAATTTCAAATAATAAAATAAGTTTAGTTAAACTATGTTCATCATCATAAAACATAAATAACCACCACAACCACATCAAATGCTTTCTTTCTTTCTCAAATAGAAAATCGTTCTTATTCAACTTCAACTTCAAATTTTTATTTGTACTTATTTCGGTTCTACTGCGCTATTCTTTTATAAACAGATTACTACTTACTTTGTTGTTGAGGTAGCTTATTTAACACTTGATAAGCACATCATGTAATTACTACTTATCATTTTAAAAATCATATTATATATTTTTTCTCTCTCTTTCTTTTTCTTTTCTGAAAAATTAGATACTTACATGATGTTGTGAAGAAGATGACGACGGTACTCAATTCATTTTACACCCTATTTACAAGAAAAAACGAATTGTTTCCTTGTGGCATTATCCGCTCGTTGTTATGTGTGTATAGTATCCCTATCATGACTAGGAGTCGATGCGATGATGACTTGAAAAGAGCCTCTACACTCACAGCCACTTCTTCAGCTTCTCAAGAAATATGTTTTGTATCTACTTGAAATGAGGAGAAGGAGAAGAAGCGCTTCAAATAATTCTTTTGAGGGATAGATGGATGGATGAGAAGATTTAAGCGGACAAAAGTAGGAAAATGATTTTGTGGTTTTTTTTTCTTTTTTTGTCCCACTCCTTCCTTTTATATTCTTCCTGTTAGTTTATCATGAAAAGCAATAATAATAATGGTACAAATAATTCAATGGCAAGCAACAATAAATTTGACGGAGAGCAAAAGAAAGGAGAGAGAGAGAGAGAGAACGGGGAAGATTGTGAAGAATGAAGGAAAGTTCAATTCATATTATAAAGTGGCTTGCTTTTTGTACTTTTCTCTCTTTTCTAGTGACTCTCTGTTTTTCTCTCATCGGTATCATAAAAGAAAGTCAAAACCACACTGCTCATCTTCCTATTGTATTTGGAGCATTGAACTTGCTTGCCTTTAACAAGATTTTTTTTACAAATAATAATAAAAAAGAAAAGAAATAGCTTAAAGGTTGTATTTCTTTCAAAAAGATTTTTTTGCTAATCAGGGGTTGACTGACAGGGACGACTAACGCTTAGGAAGAAAATAAATTTTTCTTTTTGGAGGTAAATAGACGTTTCTCTGTTTAATTTAAGAGTGAAATATGAAATAGCGATTAATTTGAAAGACAGAGTTAGGAATTAAATTAAATTAAATTATGAGTTTCTCTTGTTAATGTTGTGCGCCATATTAGAATATAAAGTGCTTTTAATTCTGAAAGAAATTTTTTAAAAGATTGACTTTTAAACGTTTTACTTACGATAACGAATTGCGTGCAGTCTAAAATATATTGGCTGGTATTTCCAAAACCACAAAAAACATTTTGGGTTTGAATCGGATTTACGTACATGTTATATAATGCTTTTGGCTTTTATCCTTATTGCCTTAATTGTAATAGTTCGATTTGATTTTAAAGATAAACGATATGGATGCTGACTATAGCTGACTGCCATAAAATAAGAGTACTCAGCTTTGATAGCGATCATAATTTTTTCGGTTTTTTGTTGCATAAAAGGTGAGTCAATTCTACCCTTTTCATCGTCTCCTTGTGTCCTCCGTAGCTAATGTATTGTAAAAAAAAAGACGCTCTATTTGGTATGCATGATCCATTTCATTAGATTTACTCCGATGAAAAACGGGTTGTACGCAAAAATTATTATAATAATGTTTTCGTCATTATGTCATTTGCCAACTTAAAAGTTGGTCCTCCTCATTATCATGCACAAATTCACACACATTACATCATATCACATCAAAGATAGACAGGTGATCAGATCGCAATCGTTTCAAAAAAGATATTAGGTTGGCTTATGTCACGTAATATTAAGTAAAGTTACTCTGCAAAGAAGTAAGTACGAAGTAAAGCACAATTGAACCAGTAAGTAACAGGAATAATAATAAATAATGATGGATCATCATCTTCTTCTTCATCTTGATCCTCCTCCTCCGCCTTCTTTTTTTCTGTATAGTATTTTATAATATCTTTCATATAATATTATATTATACTTTGCCTATTAAATCTATGAAGGAAGAGAAGAGGCAGTAGCGGTGCTGTGCGGTTCATAATATTTACCTTACCTTCCCCCATTTCATGACAAATCTTACTTAAATTTGAAGGCTGGCACGAAGATGATGAAGAAGAAAAGGTCTGAAAATGAGAAAAGAAGGAGCGAAAATGCAAGAAAAATACTTTTTTAGATGAGTTTATTTCTCTAGATATCAACATGCATGCATAACAGCATAGCCGCTTGACTTGGCTTCCTTGTCTTTCAATCGGATTCTTTGCGTTGCGTTGTGGTCGTGAGAAAAGGTTGATCCAGATCATTTTTGTGGATTACTCCTTTCATGCCGCCACCTTTACGTACAAATAATGCTGAGGAGGAAGAATAAAGTGATGATGATGATGATATACATTTATTATGCTGAGATAATAGTTATGGTGATGTGCACACACTGCTGTTTTTTACCAGCCACTACTGACATAAGCCAGTCACTTTATATAATATTATTATCATATCATAATGACGATAATAATGATAATGGGCTACTTTATACGAAAAAGAAGAACTTATGGAAGTAATAAGATGAATCCCTTTGCTTGGCTTGTCGTTTTCCTTTCCTCGTTTATATCATTTTTGCAGAAAGTGTTTTGAATCTGAACTTTGTTAAACAGTTCCTTTTTCTTTAGCTATGTAGGTAATAATTGAAGAAGGGCTACGGGTTCTAAAAAGGATATATTTGACCAGTTCTTGATTCATAATGTAATCCTTTTTGCAAATATGTATGATTAATTTGTGTTATTGTAAAATTTAAATTTAAACAGTCTTATTTTAATTTTTGTCAGTCGCCCTGCGATATCTACATCACTTAGGTTTAGATCTCCAGACGAAAAATAAAAGGACAAAGCATGATATATTACAAGGTATAAGGGATAAACAAATGAGTGTACTGCTATTCCTTGTTAAAAATCGACAGTTATTTAGCTACCTAATTTGTCTATATCCCTCTCCCGCTGTGAATTTAACTCAAGCCGTTATTACTCTGTGTGATTCGTTTACATGCTCGCTCGCTCTTTTTTACTTCTGCTTTCTTCTGTAGTAACACTTGCCCATTATTATTATGATTTTATAAAGGATGTTCAATGGTGGGTGATGAATCATGATAAAGTAGGTTCAAGATTTAATCATATGAAGCGAAGGTAACTAATTTAAACTTGGAGAGATGAAATCAAAACGAACAAGAAAGGGATGAGCAACCGAACAGGAGCACAACAGGTACTACATAACAAGTATTTTATGAACAGTCGTCTTCACTTCCAAAAATGCTTCTGTACTTTACGCATTTATCTTCCTTGTAATAATGTGGATGGACGGTTGTATTATATCTTCATCCTTTTCTGCTCACTTACAAAATCCATCCGGTCAAACACATACTTGAATAGTTAGAATCTTACAATGTTTGCATCATTCTTCTGTTAAAATTTATTATAAAAAATTGTACGTACAATATGGGTATCTAAATTACAGCTTGAGATATTATGCATAAATATTATTATTGTGTTTGTGAGTAATTCTTATCAATTTATTATTTTATATAATATTTTAATGTCGAATCTCGCAGTTACGCTTTAGCCTTCCTTAGAAGAAGATATTTGAAAGAGATAAGGACGACAGGTACAAGTAAAGTTAAAAATCAAGCAAGAAGAAGGACCCTTTACGAAGGGATTTCTGTTGCTGATACCGATACCTTTTTTCGGATTACCAAAGCTCCTTTAATCTTATTCACTCCATAAGTCATACATATACACTTGTTTAGTTTACGAAACAAGATAATCTTCATTGATGAAAGGAAAACCGATGGCAATGGAGAAAGGGTAAGATTCAAGATATGAGATGGGCAGCTGCTCAGAATCACCAATAATCATATTTTTATGAATCGTGCCAAATGCCGAACAGAATTTAAGAGGGACACAACAATATGTTTGTTTGCTTCATTGACCATTACCACAACCATTCTTAAAAAATTAAAAGATTATTATGTTTTTTATTATACAATCAAAATATCAATATATCTTAAAGATGATAAGATGAATGATATATTCTGCTGACTATTCATTTCATATTCATTCCCTTTTTTAAAAATTACCATGATCTGATCATACATAATTTTTAAAGCATTTTATCATTCACTGACTTGCTGCGGTTAACCACGCTCGCTCATCTTCAACTCACAATCACATCAACAAGCCAAACCCCACTCAATTATTGACATTGACACTGACAAATCAGGGATATTACTTATTTGTGGAGATATACATCGCATCATCAGTCTTCAATCTTCAAAACATCAGCTTTATCACAACTCCGTAAACTAAACTACTACCGGCCCTTTATTGATAACTGACATTATTGAAATCCCTCAGTACGCCGACCAAACAAACTACGAACAAGTAATTCAAGCACGCACATTTTTCCGTAAGAGGAAAAAATCTCTTTCACAGTTTGATTTTTTTTTCTCTCTCTCTCATCGTGTTCCTGATCAAAACAATCTCTGTTTTCCATACATTTATTTATTGCATTCTTTTGATTTCATCATTTTAATCATATTCTTCGAATCAGTAAACATCATGATCAGATCACTGACAGTGAGCGAAGCGTCCACCACAGTCCACATCTATTTTTTCCTTCCAGCGTTTTTTACCAGGAGTAAAATAAAGCAAGGAAGAGAAGCAATAACAAAATAACACAGAAGATGTTTTTGGTTAACTTCCAAAACCATATATTACGTTTTAGTTCGTTATCGTATCGTATCAGGTAATGACTGATGAGTTGGATAAAGCTTTTTTAACCACGACAGCAGCCAACAAAAACAGCGTCTTCTGTTTTAAAGATTAAATATTATTCCGCTGATGTTGATCTGATGATGTGACGTGATGTGAGTATATCTCTCCTAATAGTAATAATATTGTAATGATAACTGAAAATAATAAGTGGGCAAGGAAAGCAAAGGTTAATTGAGTCTGCCTTTGTCTGCACCTCTGTGATTCCTTGACAGAGCAAAAATATATCACGTTTATTTGAAATATCATTGAAAAAAAGTTTTTTCTGATTTCATCCCTATCATCAACAATAACAACAAGTAATCATTGCCCTTTCTATCGTCAGAATCATCAAGATTATTATATTCCTTCCTAATACAACTACATCTAATAAGTTTTTTGACTGGGTTGGATTGTGCATGGAGAGGTCATCATATCATCACAATAACTTGCCGAATTTATGTTCGTCAGCTATCAATCGACAGTAACAAAACCATTTTTACGGAAAGGGAGTGAAAACGAATAAAAAGGGCAATTCCTCATTTTAAATGATAATCATATGTATAGATTGGTCACGTATAATTTTTTTCTCAAAAATTTGTTTTAAATATGAATTCAAGTGAAGGAGCACCTTTTTAACTATTTTGCTACTGTGCATTTGTGATGATCCGTATGATTATTTATTATTATGAACGAATGTGGGACTGCTTTATATTGTCCTACCCTACCCTCTGTGTAATATCAAAAATTCTTAAATAAATCTATTACATATATACGCGTAAACATACTTTCACCGACCCTTTAATAAACCATTCGTGTTGGAATGAACCCCTATTAAAGGGTTACAAATGCTCACCGATTAAGAAACTAATCTAAAAAACTGTTATGGGCGATTTCAAAAACAAATCTGTAGAAACGTGAGAATTTGTAATTCACTATTAGTCTCTTCTCTTGTAATACGAATTATTATAAAGATTACGTTAGAAAACCCAAAAGAGGTAGCTTTCATTAGTTTGATGATTGTTGATTCGACGGCAAAAAGTTTATTCTGACCTGAGTGACTTAGAAAGCAACTTAAGAAAAATGACTTTTTGTTCCATATAAATGCTGCGTAGCCTACATGCATCAAATAAAACTAAAAAAATTACCAAAAAGGTCATTCAACAAAAGAGTACCAAATTTACGACGGAACGACAAAATGACAAAAATATTATTGCGTAACATTTTAGGGCCACCCAAATCTTGTCTAGCCTGCCTAAGCTATAAATTAATTGATGAAATAAGAAGAAGACGTTGTCGAGCACCTAAACAATTTCCACGTTTCGACGTTGCGTGCAAAATAACATCTTTCTTTTTTTTTAAACTCCTTCCTTCCTAGCGGTTGTCATTTCTTAAAACAAATTAAGTTAAGATGGTTGACGGTTGATTTAGCAACCTGGATTAAATCATTCACCCTCATCTTACTCTTTAAACTTTCGTTCCCGTTTCCAGTATATCCCACCATTACGATAATGCTACGTGAAGTTGAATCATTGTATCATTTTCATCATTATTTTTCGTCATGCTTTTTACAACTCAATTCTTCATAACTCGAGAAAAACAGCGTCATTATTACGGACGTATGTATTTCTAACAAAGTGATGCTCAAGCCCAATACGTGTGTTTTGCTTTTACCGTGCTTCTGTTCCTTGCAAATAAAATGCGTATTGTCAGATTGTCACCGTAACAGTTTCTTTTTATCTTGCATGCATACAAGCGCAAAACTTTACTTGCCGCTGAGCCCTTTCCTTTTTTCTTTGAGTAGTTATTGTTAATACGGTTTAGCTTTGCTTTTTTATCTGTAGCACGTCTACATTCTAACATAATACAACGCAGAAGATAAAATTGAGCTGTTATATTTTCTGAAGACAAGCGGGAAGCACAAGAAGAAAATGGTCGTTCGTTCGTTACACTTCCCACATTAAGTAATCTTCTAATAGCGCAGAACTTGAACATTAAAAAAAGAAGAAAAAGATTTTTCTTTCTGATTTCAAGAAATTTACAAAGTTGACTGACCATTAGAAACAAACTTATTACGAATTTATATAATGTTGTATAATAATTATAATGAATGATGATTGCCGCCGTATTTTGGTGCTCCTATCTGTTTTTCAGAGAATTGCAAAATTATTATTTTGTGTGAATTTGAATTATTCTTGGACGACAAAAATAAAAAAAAACGAACGTAAATTTTTTTGCCCTAAAAAATTCATTCAGTCAGAAGACAATGATTATCAATGAAAAATCACACGAACATTGCATATGGAAGGTTTGATCAACCTTTGCTAGCGCATTTTGTTTCATCATAGTACTTTGGTAATTCCATATTATACTGTTCATCATGAATGTTTTTTCTTTGCTACACTTAATCTTCAGCTTTTGAACTCCTTACGCAACACAATAATCATAATAATGATAACAATAATAAGGACATGACACCAAAAACCGAGGAAAAAAGGAGTCAGTTTTTTAAAGAAACATTTATTGGATGAGGAATTATAAGAAAAAGAGAAAAAAGCAGTGAAATGAAACAGATACTCGTACATACGTGTATACGTACGTGGCTATTATTCTACTTCTAAAGTTATTTTTATTTTTATAAAAAGGTGCTGCCGTTGTTTTTGCTGCTGCTGCTACATAAAAGAGCAAAATTTGGAGAAAAATGAAAATCTCTGGTTTTCTCTATAGATGGATGATTATCCTAATCTGTTGACTCTGACTGACGATGAGTGAATTGATTCCATTCCAAAAAGCAGCATTTTATAAGATCAAAGAGAGAGATTGCATGCAATACGTACATGACCGGCAACAAAAAAGAAAGGAGCAGCAGCAGCAGCAAAGAAGACGAAGAGCAGACAGGTAGACAGACATAGACACTACCATCTTCAAATATATAAAAATGCAGTTGATTTGCTGCGGAAAACAACATTAAACGTTAGATAAGGGCAGATCAACGAGCTAAATATTAAACTTTTAACTTGTTTAGTAAAAAGGAGATTTTTGTGTTCGATTTCTTCAGCCAGTAATAGCAATAATAACAACGCTTTGGAAAATGAGTGGGTTGTTGTTGTTACTTGCTGCATTGCATTATATACTTTACTTTTCACTTCTACTTCTAGTCAAAGTAAGCAGACACTTTTTTCTCTACCTGCTACAATCAAGTAAGCAGCTTACACAAAAATATATTTCAGAGCGAAAAAGAGAGAGAGAGAGAGCGGAATGTAAGTAAATAGTCATAATAGTAATAACAATGATAGTATTTAATAAGATGATTTTATAATGTTTTCAGCAAAAATCTTTTTTGTGCATTTAAAAAGAAACAATTTCATCTTTTTCATCATCTTGCCTTTCTTGACTTGTTCTGTTCTTCTTTCTGACACAACGTTGATGTTGATGATGGCGGTGGTGGTGGTGGGAGACAGAAGAAGAAGAAGACGACGACGACGATCAGAGCCATATCATCATCATGAAAGATCACACAAGAACAGCAGCTTGATTGCGTTGAATTTTGGTTACGTTACCAAAGATTCCCTTTTTACCCTTTATTTCTTTCAATACAACTTTACTTACAATTTTACCTTATTTTTTTCAAAGAGTTAGAGACAGGGAAAAATTAGCGTGTTTTACGGATTATTATTATACTGTTCAATTTTCCAAGCTTAATTTTTTACCCTTTCGTGATTTCATAACTTGATTTTATATACTCATTCAATGATGATGTGATATGATACAGAAGAAGAAGACGAAGAAGAATAAAAAGAAAATCTCTTTGAATCGTTTAAGCTGGACTCAAATTCAACTCAACTTAACTCAATCACACATAAAAACTTCTTCAAATTTGAACATTGTTGATTCAGTTTGATGCAATAAACTCCGTAGTGGGAAGATAGATTTTTTTTCGTATTAAAGGATAACTTTTACCTGAGATGAAGACACGAATACATTTTTATTGTGTTGCGTTTCTTAGCAGTAAGTACGTCTGAACCTTCGTACATCTGAACAATATCACTTCCCTGTCGTTGTTATTACGAAATGAATTCGTCTCTCTGCCACATATCTATCTATGACGATAATAATAATGATGATAAGTGTGAGTTATATATTATGCAGAATGTTTATGGCTGCTGCTGTTGCTTTAAAAGCGAAAATGAAAAATGTGAGCTATTTTTCTTGGATAATTTTTGTAACTTCTTTTGATTCGGATACGCTACGTTATATTTTTTATTTATTTATTATATTGTAATCCTAAGGGAAAGACGAAGAAGGGACCACACAGCTTACTAGAAATCTACCGTGATAATTTTATAATGTACTTTTGGCATGCCCTTTCTGATATTTGTTTTTTCCCTTTCTGAGAGATGTGAAAGCAGTTTTTCATTTGTGGTAATATTTATTACAATGGCAATAATAAAATTGTTGCAAGATCATTTATTAATTTTTGCAGATTTTTATTAATTTATAATTTTTATTACACTTTTTACTACTTGTTTACTCATATTCGAAAAAATCAGGCGTAGCAATTGGTTTATAATATTTACCTAAAAATAAAAGGATCTATCACTAACATTTTTACTAAAAACATTGCATTTTTTATACGCTTGAGAAAGTTAAAGGGAAAAACAGATGAGAAGATTATGTTCACTGATTACAATTGGTATTGCCGAAGTGCAGTGTTGTGTAAGTAGTATGATTTCTTCACATAAACTACATAATGTTTGCCCCTTTCCTTTTTGCGTCATTTTCCCACGGGTTAGAAAATGAGGAACTTTTCTCAGTTTTTACAATAAAAAAGAAGATCATCATTACAGTAAAGGTTATTCCGGTGTTAATCTACTTCAGGATAAAAAACAAACGTTAATGCCTTCATTTTTTCGGAAATGTCGTCAAAATCTTCTAAAGTGAGTACAGCTTTTTGTTCTAGAAAGGAAAATAACAATATTTTGAGTCCGTGCGTGAACATTAAAATAAAAAAAGAGGAGTAGGACGCAATTCGAAAAACATTGGAAACTCTTAAAAGACCTCTTTAATGTCTTAATGTACACCTTTTCTACATTTTCACATTGTTTTTAATTGCTCTGTTTTTGTTCGTGGTCCTTTTTTTAGTGAGGACGGAAGAGGACAAACGAAAATTCTCCATACAGCTTAAGTACAACAGCTTGTTTCAAGTTTGCTTAAACATAAATATCTGACTCTAATAATGTGATATGTGATCAAGTGGCTTTTTTACTTTTCCGCCTTTATGCGTAGTTACATATGCCCATTTTCTCATCGGTTTTCTTTGCTCGGACAGAATAGTAATGGAAAGAGAGACAAAAGCAAAGTAATTGTAGTAATAATGTCCCATTACATGCAACACCAACATAAACAGAGAAAAATTATTTTTATTTTATCCTTCTCATTCACAAAAACTTTTATTTTGGAAGAATTATTACGTTGATGATTTTGTTGTGAATAGCTAACAACTAACAAGGTACCTTTTTTACCTACGAGGTACTCTTTTAAATCAAGGTGAGTTTATAATAAACCCATACGACGCTAAATAAAATCTTATTTCAATTTATTTTCGGATCACATATTTCTTTCATTTTGACATATATATTTTTACTTTGTGTTGCATTGCCATAAATTGAATCTATGTTGATAAAATTGTTAAAGCGTAAAATTACATAAACGCGCGCGGTTGACTAAGCATTACCATAATTATTTTTTATCGATTATATCAAAAAAGTTGTCACGACTTTATCTGTAAATGCGCAAAATTTACTGCACAATCACTCATTCCACTCAAGTCTGGGTTATAAATCAATCCAAAAAATATCAGACAAAAAGCTCTCTGGCTCGCTCTCTCTGTCTTCTTTGAGCGTTGTACATCTCTCTGATACCTTTTTTATGTATAAAAAAGAGGACATCATCTCGCTTCAACACCATTTCAACTTCAACCAAAAAATCTCCTTTCTTGTACGATATTGTACTTTTTTTCGCTGCTTCTCTCAACGTACCCGGCCGACCTTTAAAGAAATGTTACTGCTTATTTGGTCAACCCATTCATTTTCTATTTTAAAATAAATTATCAATTTTATAATCAGATCATAAAAAGCTCACAAGTTCACAAAAATGCTTGACCAAAAAAGAAGTGACAACTTCTTTTTCTTTTCCATAGTAAATGTTTTATTTAGTAACCCTTTTTTCTTTAAAAAAGATACCTACTGAAAATGAGATGCAAGTAAATACTCAGGTTAGGACTAATGTAGAGGAAGAAGGCAAAAAATAGAGAAAAGATTATCAAAGAAAAGAAAGAAAATAATAGTTTAATTCATGATTACTCTATAACCCTTTCAGTTTCTCTTTTTTTGTACTTTTGTTTTCTCTAAAGTCGCCGTCCTCAACTTGTTACTTCTGTCCTTCTTCCAACACCAGCTAATGTGACACTAAAATGCAATATTATTATTATTATAGTTTGTGTGCATACAAGGCAGTGGTGGTAGTGGTGATGATGACAATTTACTACAAAATAAGAGGAGAATAAAAGTGGAAAAAAGAAATGAATGAGCCCTCGTCGTCGTCGGTCTTTCTCTCTGGATTCTGAACGTCGCCTACTTTATAGGCAAGTTACTTTACAAAATTGTGGATTATGCTTAAATGCCTATTGCCAGCGTACCTGCTGCATTCACTAATCCAATTCAACTTCAATAAAGAAAATAGAAAAAATGGGGATCGTGTTGTTTGTTACTGATGATGTGACGATGATGATCATGATGTTGTCTTGTGATGTGATGTCGTCCTCTTTCTTTTTTTCTTTTTCTTCTTTCCTTGTCGGCTGGCATTGCTGTCTCTCATCATCGTCATCATCATCAAGAACATGTTATTTTCTTTAGTACAGCAACACCATCCAAGAATGTACATATTTACTGTATGTTCCTCGCTTGATCGCCGCTGCTGCGACAAAAAAAAACATTTTGTAATAACATTCTTCTTTTTACAGTGGAAAATATAGTAATGCACTTTATCCATAACAAATCTACACTAACGGGTGACGATGATTACGAGGAAGATTAGAGGATTGGTTTGGTTTTGGTGTTGCTGCTGTTGTTTCGCTATTGCACGCAGAACAGCAACAACAACAACTGCACGTCAAAAGTTTAGAAGTCAACAAAACGATATTATTTTTTTTCCAAATGTAAAAGGAAACTGGAACTGGAATTAAGGTGTCTCTATTCAAATTCCCCCGGCAGTTTAAAAATTTATAAAAAAACCAAATGAAGTGTCAGATTGATCTTCCTTTAGATTTGTTTTCTAATTCAATCAAATAAAGCTTTGCACATTCTGCTATCAATCTTTAACGATCTCTAGAAAAATTTTGTCACGGAGAGAAAAAAATACACTGGAGTTAGTAAATGCGACTAAATAGGGAAATGGAAGCAAAACGTGTGTAAAATAAAAGAGAGAAGCTTCTCAATTCTCAATCCAAGTCAAAGTGCAGCTAACTCACAGCTCACCTCGTTATTTTCACTTTAGAACTATTTAATCACTAGAATATTGCTTTCGATGTCTTTATTAGGATCGTTAAAATGATTCCCTCCCCAATAAAGAAACGAGCTTGTCATAGTAGAAACATTATTGCAGTATTTTAAGAGTTTAAAACAGTCAGTGAATCGTGATGAGAGCGACGGCAATGCAAGTCTTGTATTTTACTGTATAAAAATTTGACAATTACATAATTGTATTGTATTTAAAATCAAAGACAAAAAGGCTCAGGGCAGTTAGTAAAGTTACTGTCATTATATCATAGCTTCTAATTTCATTAGCAAAGTTTTAAACTAAACACGTAAATACATATTTTTATGGTTTATTGCAGCCGATTCCTCTTTATCTATCAAATCTATCTGTGTGGCTCAGCTGAATAAAAATTTATAGGTTTTTTTTTCAAAATTCAAAATGCAATTAGCACCCATTTTCAGGTTTTAATTCATGTCAAATTGAGTGTTAATTCCAGAAGCAATGACGTAGCATATTTTATTCTTAAGAAAGTTTCTTGTCAAATTACCAGTAGCAAATAGGAGTAAAAATATAAACCTTTTCTGTATAAAATAAAGTTTTTGTAACAATCAAAGTATTAATTAAAAATGAATGAGACGAAATTCAATCAATTGGAATAAAAATGTTGCGACAGGTCATCATTTTTTTTAACAATGCTCTCAAGATTGGATTCTTAACAAAAAAGAAGACCCATCACAGCAGTACCAAATTCACACTCATTCATTCACTTCAGCATACACACAGTGCAGTGGCAACAGAATTCAATGAAGTTTAACCCCAGCTCCCAAATCATAAAAGGAACCAATTCGCTGCACTTTTCTCTTCAGGAAAAAAAATTATCGAACTTTTCACCCAAGAGTATAGGAAAATAATAATAAAAAGGCATTGTTACAACCTTCCATCCATCCATCCATTTTTCTCATCTTTTCTACTCATTCCACTCCACTTTACTTTACACACACACTTGTTCATAATGATGTCGATTTTTTTTATTAGCAGGGCAAAAGTCCTCCCGCTGAGAATACTCCACAATTGTGAATGAACAAACAAGGAAGGTGTGGGATAAGTGCCACCAATAATGATGATAATAATGAGGATAATAATAATAATAATATGTCATCTTATTCATGACTAACTGCTTGCATCCCTATAACCTTCCTTAGTCATCATCATCATCATCATCATCATTGTTGTCATTATGAAATTTGTAGATAGATAAGCTAAAAATGGCTATCCATATTGTATACCTACTTTTGCTTTCATGACAAGACATTGTTGTTCCGTTGTGTTGCACCATCATCATATCATCATCGATGCCACCACCAACTTGTTTGCTTGCGTGAGTTGAAGCAATATTATCGTTGTCATCTGTCACCACATGACGTCCAGCTACTGTGGCTCACGGCTCAGCACCAGCACCACCAAAAGCCTCACAATTGTTAACTACTGCTAACAAGCCATCCCGTATCCTTTACTCCACTTCACCTTAATAATAATATTGTATGATACAAACATAAGTAGGGGTGGTAGTGATGGTGGAGGAGAAAGGAACTCACGAGAGCACAGCAATAACAACGAAATCGTTCCTTATTACCACACAGGACAAAACGAGGTTTAAAAAAGAAGATTTTTACCTGCCTACTTCCTTCCTTTTCACTCCTCATTATTATTAGCATCTAAAAATCTAATTTAGGGCTACACATTTCTCCCTTGATATTGATAAGAAAAAAGCAAATTTTTTATGATATTAATAATAATAACGATGATTTAAAGAAAAGAGAAGACGACGACGACGATGAGAATGATCTTTAAGCAATTGATTTTTCTGTAATGGATGATGATGATCAAGGATGAGAATGAGTGCGTATTATATTTTGTGAAAAAAGATCATTCATAATAACAATGTCGATAATGGCACTTTAGTAAGGTATCACTGCTTCATTTCATTGAATTGAATTGACAGTGGTGTTACTTGTTCTGTGGTATTGCAATGAATTGTATGAAATTTAATTGCAGTTGATCGAAAAAGATCACTAAAATGATAAATTCGCTAAGGATCAGGGTATTTTTGCCTCCCGAATTTCAAATCTGAAAATAATACGATACAACTAGTCTAGTTAATAAAATCTAAGGTGGGATAATAAATTTAATCAGTGAGTTCCCACTTTGCACTTAAATCTTTTGTTGTTGTTTTGTTAAAGTTTTTGTGTGGAATAATGAACAAGATTGATGAACAATTTGTTCTCTAATGATAATGGGAATATCACGACGACATTTCACAATAATAATAATAATAATAATAAAATCGTAAGATCCACTTAACTCATAGATAATAAAAATCAATCCCTGTACCTAATCATTGCCTTGTGGCTTTGATCACAAAAAAATTCGTTGAGGAAAAAATGTAATAGGTTTCGTGCACGTTAAGTTAAGGGATGAACACGATTGACTAGCTCAGGCAAAGTATAAAAAATCTATTTTCGTTTTATCAGAGCATTATTATTTATTATTATTAAACACGTATCTGTTGCTGGGTTAAAAATATACTATGGAGAGCTATTTTTATAATATTAATTTAAAGCTGTGATTCGGTGAATGATATGTACAGAACATAATGAACACGAATAATATGTCCGGAACAATACGTACAACGAGTATTATGTACATGCAAAGTATGCACCAGAATAAAATGGACACTGTAACAGAATATCTCTTTCCAGCAGGAAACGCTCAGTGGCTCATTCATCAAATGTACAACCTGGATACAAACTTTTTGGTACGTACGGCCCATTCCAAAAGTTGAAACTTTTTTTTTGGTTTTATTTTTAACGAGTCTATGGTTACGTTGCCGTTTTGAAGGATTTCAAAATGCATCGGCACTAAAATGTATATATGCATCGTGTCCATATTTTACAGAGTCCATAATATTCAAGTACCCAATATGCGTGTACATAATACTCGTTGTACGTATTGTTCCGGACATATTATTCGTGTTCATTTTGTTGTTATTAATCCCCTCCCAAAGCTGTGGTTGTTGTTCGTTGGCTTGCTTGACATTCCTTCAATTTAGTCACGTTTTTAGTTTTGGTCTAATCACAAATTATTGTTTAAGAAAAGGTAGTTTGTGGTCACCTTTTACAGTTATGGTTATCAAAGGATGCTTTTTCGTGAAAAAAGATTAAAAATTATTTTCAGTTTCTCCAAAAATAGGCCCTTATTTAGGTTTCAGATTTTAACAGTAAAAATGAGAAGTACAGTTGATTAACCAGCTAATTAGCGATAGTACTACAAGGTTACACTTGATTAAGCTGAAAGCTCACATAAAATCTGTAACTGCATTAGCAGAATTGCAAAAATTACTCATTTATACAAAGGAATGCCGACATTTTAAAAGCTCAGTTTATATACAACAAAGATATTTCACGAATTCGTGCTTCTTCGGGGATTAAGTAAGAGTACGGTTTTTTTTATAGAAGGTTGAGTTGAGAGTGGATTTAAATTACAAAATTTTCGTTTTTAATTTGATTTAACTATAAACCATTTTATGTCGGCGGCGGAATCTAGAATTTAATAAAGAAACTCTGTTAAGAGATGGTATAGCATGTACTATTACTATTACTATACAGAGTTTAACATTGTACACCTATTAGTAATATTAGAAAGAAATATTTATAGCTGCTTCCCTTTTAACACTTCAAAAAACTAATTATACAGCATGTAATACAACAGTGAAGAAATGCAAAAACACAAATAAAATTAGTACAATGTAAAAAAAATCTAAAGTAGCGAATAATTTTCTTTCTACGCTTCAATTCGCTTCATTGAACGTTAATATTCAATTTAAAGGCGAATTCAATCATAACTTAAAAACCTATGCATTCTGCCAGTTTTATTGCTGAATCCTTTATGGATTATTAGGGGGAAGGAAAGAAACACACAAAAGTAAAATTTTAAGTTTTATAAAAATGGTAAACGAAAAGCTTATATTACGCAAAAGAATGGCGCTATTATGGTGCAATTATACCTACCCCTCATGGACTATAAATGGACACTAAATGCATTTTAAAAGCCAGCATTGCCATAAGTTTATGTACGTTTCCGCCTTCTTATATTATTCATCAAAAACTTTTGTTTAGATCGTTATTGTCATTACTTGAGTATCCTCATCATTTTCACCATCATATCGTAGCCAAGCATTCTCATTTAGTTTACTCAATACCACCACCATTGCACATACACCTCTTCTAGGAGTTATCAACAATTAGTAAGAATTCGTTACGGAAATTAATAAGCTATTTGAAGAGGTTTTAATGTAAGTGGAAGTCAAGCAAGCATCAAAAAGTCAAGTCAAGAGGCGTAAATGATTTAGAGGCATTGTTTGTTGTAATATAAATTGTAAGGAGTCGAGATGTAGTTAGTAAAAATAACAACACAGCAACACAACAACAACAACAGCTACACACACCGGTCAGCCAACGACAAAGCCACAGGATGATTTTGTTACTTTCTTTGTTCACACCTTCCCTTCTTAATGAGTTTTATTCTGTTTAATAGTGATAATGATTGCATGAAGAGTACTTTTATGCTATAGTCCATAGTTGAAAAATTTTCAGAACTCATCCAATTGTAACGAAAGAAAGTATTTTGAAATACTCAGCAAACAGAAAAAAATCACATTTGAAATAAAAATACAATAAAATATTGCTTTCTGTGAATAGGAGAAGAACGTTGACCAAAACGGAGAGTTTTAAAAGACAAAAATTCAAACTTTGGTTTGGCGGTAGAGGATCTACCTTGGGAGAAATAAACTAAAAACAAGACTGTTAAAAAATTTTTTATATGATTGCAGAATTAGCTAGTATAAAAGTTGTGATATGAGACTATTGTGGTGCCGATGCCTAACTCTAACTGACTATTACTCATTTAGCCAGTAGCCATTATCATAAAAATTCTAGAATGAAGAACTAATTTAAAAAAAGGATTGGATGAAACATTACGAGTGTAAAATGGTTGAATAAATAATAACAAGTACGTTATAAATAATTCTATACTGTCTATTACAAAAAACAATTATTTTAGTAATCATCATATAATGATACGAATGTTTAAACATAGTTCTTCTGCCGCAACGCAACAATACCGGCTGAGGTATTTTATAGTATAATTATATAATTTATATTCCGGGAAATTCACCTTTTTATTAGCGGATTAAATATAAAATTGTTGGAAAAATTGATCTGACTGACTAGGAGATGGTTTGTCTGGGTGCCTAGATGTCGATCACATTGTGTTTCTCGACTTGACCATATATAACAAAATTACTACTCTTTAATGCATTCATTCCTGCTCCCATTCCTTCTAACATCGTCATCATCATCATCCAATTTTCATCAGTTTAGTTCAGTTCAATCCGACCACTTTACATAAGAAACACAAAAGAGCACCCAAGTCGAATGGAACGGACAGACGGAGGAGAAGACTATAAAAACGATTTCGTTTTGAAAATATAGACTCTTGCTTGGACATAATAACGTATATTTACTTCTTCAAAACCAGAAAGCTTGATGGCTAAGTCAGATAGTCATACTTAACCAATCCGTCTTGTTTCTCTCAACCAACCCTTTACTTCATCTTCTTGGGACGGGATGTAGTATAAGCATTTATCCACATTTTTCAACTCAAATCTAAGCTCAAACATTTCATTTGTGTTTCAACCATCTTCCCACTCTCCTTCCTTTTCTCTATCTTTGCTTTCAAATGATTTTAAACATGCACCTCTCGTTCACTAATAAAATGAACAGTAAATAAAATGCTGTTCGTAGTCAAATTCGATTATTATTTAAAGTCTCAAAAAATTTCCCCCTCGATGTTGTTACCTTATTAAAATTGAATATTTTTTAAACAGTTCATTATATTCTAATGACTTTTTTGTTGTTGTGAAATAATTCAACTTGCATCATCATAGAATCATCACCTCATTAATAAATTATTATTACTTCAACCACAAAGCGACGATGAAGAGTTAGGTCGCTTATTACATTCGATTCGCCTCTCTGCTCTGCTGCACCGGATGCGTGTGTCATAATAGGAAATTATTGGATACTGACGAAGAGAACTATAGAGAAGGAGAAAATAAAATAACAACAACAACAAGAAAGATAGAATAATGAAGGGTTGGGCCCACCATTTATTTCCCCAACGTTATACTATTAAAGTTTTTAACTCTTTAGGTGTTTTGTCAGCATCGCACACTAACTACACTAACTATAGTTGTACTCAAATTAGTCAACAATAGTGAGGTAATTAGATGTAAATGTATTTCTTTTTAGTAATTCAATTTCCACATTAATATTTTTAGTTTAAAAAATTCAAAGGTGATAAATTAAAATAGAATAGAAAATGATGAGATGCGATTCGAGATATAATACGGCGTGGAGGTCGATCATCGCAGGTGGAATAATATGAAGGAAGAAGGTACTACTTGAAATGCCGCTTTGCTGCTGTTTCTGCAGTTGACATCACTCTTTTACAAGCTTTACACGTTAAATGGTTTTGAAATGAGTGTTTAATGAAATCCAGTTGAAAATAAATAAATTCATTGAAATTATTTTACCATTGTCAGTTTTGGTTGCTTTGCCAATAGACAAGGCATAACTCCGCTTAGCCTTCTCTTCCTCCAATCACTTGTTTGTGAGAAAGAAAAAAACTAACTTTACTTACAATCTGACAACTTTTTGACCTGACTCTCTCTCTCTCTTCCTTTCTGGAATGATATGACTTCTCTGACTTGACTGCTGCTGTTGCATCAAAAGCCACCTCGCATGAATAATGTATTAAAGTGGTAAGAGGACGGGAAGTACAATAAAAATAATCATATTTATTATTAAATATAAGTATTTTTGGTGTTTTTATTGTTTAGACATCCTTCTTTCTAAAAATGAGTTGAGTAGTAGATGAAATGGAATTGTAAATTACTATCTTATTGTCATCGTCATTAACAACATCACCATCCATCCTCCTTTAAAAGCATAGGTAAGTCACCAACCAAAGGGGAGATGGAATTGGAAGGAAACGAATAGAGCCAACACTATTTTATTTTATTCCACGTGCATCCTTATCCTCGCCTTCCACACTTAACTTTTATAAATTTTTCCCGGCTCGTTCTTTTTTTGATGCAAGAAAACTTTTCCTACCGAAAGGCAAACACTTATCATATCATTATGCCCTTTCTCCTTTTACAGTAGATGAAAATAGTGGACTATCGAATAGTCAAACAAAAAATGCTAATTTCTTTTCGATATTACTGTCTCTCCTTCTACTCACTTTCAGGCGAGAGAACAATACTGTTATAAAAAATACAAGTAAACTCTGTGAGAGACACTGACGGGTTGACAATTAACAAGGTCCAGTGGTCAACAGCAAATGTTGGTGAAGGGTTAAAAAAGCGAAATGTCCCCACACACGAGGATAATGCTAATGTCGTTGATCTAACTTCCATTGTTCTTCGAATTTCATTCACCTTTTGAAAATTAAACGACAATTTCAACTCATTTGTTTGTGTACAGGATTAAAAGAGAAGCGGAGCTGCTTAGGCTGTTGAGTTTGGGAGGAGAATTGTTAGAAAAAAGGAAGTCTCAAACATGCTAAAATAGTAGCGGTGTGCTTCCTTCTTGTTATTATAATACGAGTCAGCTAACCACATCTAATGTACGCATGACTTCTGCTACCTTTTCTGATCAAAACGCCCATTACAAACCGATTTGGCTTATTGAATATTTATAAATATATTTTTTTGAAATATAAAAATGGATAAATTAAAATGAAATATTAATGAATGTTACAGCATCGTTTTTGCAACGGGGCACTCTGACACTACAAAATTCCACTCACGGGAAAAGGAAGGGTGGTTACAAAATTACTGTTGAAGAAAATTATTATATTAGTTTGTGATGTACGATAATCATATTTGATATTTGCAGCTCACAATCATTCATTGAGTGCTTCATTTCAGGAGAAATGTCATTTTACGCGCCACTTCTATTATGATGCTCAACAACAACATTAGTATAAACAATATTAGTATAAAACTACATGCGTTTCACTTGTTCTTGTTCCATGTTAGATAATACATTGTAAAAATAAAAGTATTAATATTTTTATTCCTCTCGCCTCCACAGCAACGCAAAACGCAACGCACTACAGTTTTACAAAATAAAATAACAGAAACAAAATAGACACTACTTATTGCTGCAAACGTTTTGTAAGGAACAGTGAAGTAATTTGGCAAAAACGAATAGCATGGCGTGACGAAAGTTATTTCGTTGCTGATTCTCTCACTCGTTTTTTATAATTGCGTTTATTCTAACCCCGCAAATATGTATTTATGGTGAAAAATGATTGAACAAGGAAGACTCACGTAATAACAATGCTGCGAAGCGAGAAGTTTAGTTAAGTATGGTGTTAGGTTTCAGAGAGAAAGAGAGTGTGTGTCAATTTTAAGGATCACGCGGAGTATTTATCAAAAGACGTGGAATTAGGTACTAGAAGGACTAAATGTTCAGGACTGCCTCATTCCCAATAATTCCAAAAAGTGTCATAATATAGTAAAATAAAGCCTTCTTTCCCAACCAATACCTTTCATTTTGTATTTGCTTATTAGTTATGATTGACATGTTTATGTCTTACTTGCACTTGAAGTGAAGTCTACCCATAGAAAACGAAAATTATCATCATCATCATTATCGTCATGAACAGAAATCTTCCGTGATCTTGTTACGCACGATGATTATCACTTAAGGGAGGGAAAAGTAACACGAGCTTGTCTCCTCACTTGGTTTGTTAAAGATGATGATGAGGATGATGATGACGACGACGATATTACATCCATCCCTTCTTGGATTCTGTCAAAAATATATTTTTTGTCTATATAGACTCCGGATGATCTGATCATTAAAAAAGTACTTCATGACTTGTTAAAGGGAATTATAGGTGCATTACTGTACTGCTTATTATTGCCAAAGCGGTTCCCTTTTCATTTTTCTAAAGTAATGTTTAAATGGAAGAAAGATCTACTAAATTAGGTGATTCGAATGTGAACATTGTCTCCTTGCTCAATTGCTCTTTCTGTCTCTCTCTCTTATACACACGCTTTTAGAAACAGGTAATGAGGAAAATCGTTCTAATTTTTTGCTTTCTTAAAACCTTTTTACGAGAGCGGATGTGATGCGGATGTCACCAAGAAGAGAAAAAAAGTTTTTTTTTTAAAAAACTAAAAAAAGATTAAATCTATAGAGGATGGGATCCATTGAAAAAAATGGCCATTCCGTAAAAATTAAGATTTTTAATATCCATTCACATAGCGTGACAAAAAATTTCTTTTTTCCCTAAAAAAGAAAAAAAAACAAAGCGAGCAATAATAATTTAGGTATGATTAATACTAATGACTTTCCTCACTCATCTCTTCACAGGTAAAAAACCTTTTCTAGAAAAAAATTCTGAAATTGTAGTTAAAAGCTGTTCGTGGCTTATTTTAAGGGTAACTTTCTGGCTCCAATCTGGTCATTGGGAATTTCTTTAAGGGAAATCGATTGAAAAACTTTCGTTTGTGATAATGGTGTCAGTGCTGAGGCGAGTGATTTTGTTTATGAATGCCCGTTAATGGCGACTTCGTCGTTTTAGTTTCTTTTAAATCTTCTGAAACTGCAAGTTGGAAGTTAGTATATGAGGAGGAAAGTGGAAGTGAACTGGTTGTTTCTATTATCACTCCATATATATGTATTTAATGACAGATGCATTCATTCATTTACTCATTTACTCATATTTTTACTGTTACTAGAAGTATTTCTTACTTATATAAAATATAGCGTATAAATTAGTTAATTTCTTTAAGCTAATGAAAAGCGAACGACGCATTGCATTAGCATCATCGCTCCTAGCAGCTTGCGTTTTCCATTGTCTTTTATTTTACTACGTACTTTTACTTATCTAGCTTACAAGTAGAGAATCGCTTAACAAAAAAGTAATAAAACGAAGATAAACAAACATAACGTATTATGTAGTAGTAGTAATAATAATAATACTGCCAAATCGAAAAATTCTTTCGTCCTTTTAGCCCTTCACCTGCTCTTTCCTCCTTACTTTTATAATACACTCGTTCCGTTCCACTCCTCAAAAATTATTAATTCCGTGAAATTAGGAGAGGAAAAGTGGGTCTCAGTTTCAGCTGGGGAACAAGGTGGGCTAGTCAAGTAGTCAGTCACCTTACAACAATCAGCAGCAACAGCCAACTTCATCCCAGTATTGAATACGTTTTTTTTCTGGATAGAAGACATCTGCAATTGTTCCCGTGTGATTAAGCTTGAAATTATTTGAAGTCGATATTTTTCTGAATGGAATAGGAAGAAGTAAGACTGCTACTACTGGTGGTATATATAAGGTTCATCATATCATCTTCGCCACTCTCGTCATCTTAAAATCTTAAATGAAATATATCCAGAACAAACTACTAAGATTAAAAACAAAAGAGTTTTTTTTCGTCTCATTTCATTGTTTTGTAAAGTGAAGGTTAACTTAAGTACACATTCCCATTTTTATTACAGAGAGAAGGAACTTTTTGGCATAAAACAATTTCACCTCGTTTTAGTATGCAATGCCCAAAAGTACTCACCTTTTCATTCAAAAGTCAACCCATTTCAGTTTTTCGTCTCACTCATCTATTGCTTTTGTTTATTCAGCCAGTCATTTTTTATTTTAAGTCAGGTTTCTTACTTACAACAACGTTACAACAGCAACATTTTTTTGCTTTAGCTTTGGCCACTTGCTCATTAGTTTCCCCTTTTTTCTTTTTATTAATTTCTTTGTTAGACAAGCCACCTATTATTGTACTCTATTAAAATAAACTTCAATCCAAACACTCTCCTCCTCTTCTTTTCTATAACATGACCACCTACATTTTCGCCCACAAAAGCCTTTTTATCATCATCCACCTGTCCTTAATTAATTGACTGGCATCATCATCATCAACAATGTGCGTAGCATCTACTCTTTCAATTCAGCATAATGATAAAATATGACGATGGGATTATTAAGCAAAAACTAAATTACTGAACAACGACGCTCTTGTAAGCATTTTGATTCATTCTTCTATTAATAAAAAAATTTGAAGGAATAAGCTCATGCACATGCCTATGGAAAACAGGATATCGATTCCTCTGGGGCTTTGTGTGTGTGAGCTCTCTGCTCTCTTTTATTCTGCTTTCTTTTCTTATTATGTTCATCTTTTTAATTTGATCGAGTTTTGTCTGACGATGGCATAGCCTCCTCTGAAGAAAAGCTTTTTATCCGTTTTGTAACGCTTCAATATTTTCATTTATTGCTTGTTAGCGAAGAAAGTGAAGGGTGCCTGCTTAGAGCAGACTTGCTTTATTATGTAACTTTAGCAATAAGTTATTATATTTATTTTATACTTAAAGAATAATCCTTCTCAAAAAATCGAGCAAAACAATATGTGGAAAAGAAATTGAAAGACTTCTTCTTCCACTAGATTGAATGAATAAATGTACGTTAAGCTTGTATATTATTACAGTGCAAATTAAAGTCATTTTTATTAATCCGGTAGGAAATTGCCTTATGAATATGAAATAAATTCGTATTTATGTACTTTCAAAATCTTTTTTCCTTAAGCTAACGATAAGTAGGAGTATATAAGATCAAATTACATAGGCACACGACGACGATTTCTGATAATAAATAATATAATGTTATTTTACGAGGATGTAGGTCTAGTTGATTAATCACTTGTCAGGATGAATTAATTATCACTTCTTTTCAAACAACACCTTACTTTTATCACCATAATATGAATGTAATGCTGCTGAACCGGCCTATGCCATACCATGCAACCTGCAACTACACATAACGTTTTGTCATGTCACATCGCTCACAACCACGAAGCCTCATTTCTCTCCTGCTTAATAAATTGAACTAAAGCGATATGATATTATTTATTATTCCCGCTCATAACTTTTACGTATTATAATAATAATGCAGCAAGCGCTGCGTTGTTATATTTTGCTAATGTTCCATCTATCCTAACAAAGCATGAAAAGGACCTCACAGGAGGACTTTAGAAAATTAATAATCGTAAATTTGCTTGAATTTAGGCTTCAAGCTCATTCGTTAAGGATGCAATGATGGTTGAACATTTCATTCATTTATTCTGTCATACGTACGGATAAATATAAAATCATATTATTACTGTGTTTGTGTTTGATTAAGTATTAATAATTTATTTAACGTAAAAACAAAAACTTTATACTTCCTTACTAGCTTACGTTTAGAAATGCTCATATAACGAACGGAAGAGTGTGGAGACGATTCAATTTAAAAGTATATTATACTTTTTATAATTACTTACTAGAATTTTTAAGCATCAGTTTACTATCCAAATGAGTTAAAGTAATAGCATAATAAGTAAAAATGGACACTGGTCATTATCCTAAATAAAATAACCTGTATCTCCTGAAATGAGCGTTCAACAACTTTAGAAAAACGGAAGTTGATGATGACGAGAAAAAGATGCTATCTTGTATTTTAAATTGTATGAAAGTATATAATATATATTAAACTAAACCCTTTCTCTACTCACACTACCCAACTCACCCATGTCGTATCCCTTTCTTTCAAAACGATTCTTTAACGGGTCCATTTCTCATATCATGTGGTGTTGGTCTCTCATTGTTTTTAATCTCATTTGTCAAAAGTAACAATGTCCATCATCACCAACGCTCACATTAACTCGTTTCATTTCAGTTCTTTCTCTTTGCTAAAGTAAATGAATACTACGATGCGATGCGATAGTGATATGGTTGATGCTGATTAGTTAAAGTAGTGTAGAGCTGTAGTGTGTAAAATGATGACACGACGCATTTTGTAACGTATTGTACGCTTAGTGGTTAGAGATAAGATCCATTTTGTTTATCATCGTCATCATTGTTTTGACGTGTCCCCTTCATCATTTTCTGTTTCTTTTATGCAAAATTAATTTTCTCTTCTCTTACTCAGCATCTCCTCCTTTTCTTTCTTTTTTCATTCTGAGTCACAGGAGATTATTAGCGAAAAAGTAAATGACCAGGAAATTTTTTAGAACAAAAGGAGTCTGCTTGATGAATGTGTAAATCGGATGAATGGCATAATGAAAAAAATGTTGTTGTTTTCTACCGTTTTTTGTTCTTCGAAACAGCATCAACGACAGCAGCATTAAAGCATTATACAGGAATAACGCGCCAGAATTTACCCATGCATGTTTTTCCCTTTCATTAATTATTATTTTGGCTGTTTCATTTTTCACGAGAACGGAACAATCTCATGAAGTAAATCATCCAATCAGACTCACATCAGCTCTATTCTTTCTTTCTTTTTTTCTTCCTAACCAATTTGAAACGAATGAATGCGTCCTTGTGAGCTAAGTAAGAGAATGATGAGTGAAGTGCCTTGGAAAAACGAGATTACAGAAAAGACGAAGAAGAAATTGCGTTTTGCCATAAATGCAAAATAAAATTAAGTTTGTGAAAATTACTTACAGGAGGACAACGGCACAGCAGCGAGCGATAATTGAATCGTGCAGAAAGGAAAGAGCGTACAGTTTTAGGGTTGTGGTGGGTAGGGCTTCAAGGTGGGCATACATGCGTGTTACATTAATTAAAATGATTAGCAAATAATAAGAATAGGAGAATTTTTAAATTTATTCTAATTAGTAATTAGGAAGCATGGATAGAAATCACAGTCGTTATTTTAAGGAAGAACTCTATTCAATGGTTTTTAAAGAATAAGACGACCAACTAACATTTTTAAGGTGAGTAAGTTGCTTAAATCTAATCAAAAGCTGCTAAGCGTTAAAAATTCATTTATTACTTGGAAATGGGAGGAAGTTTTATACTTACAACTCCTTAGTTTATTTTTCGAGAAACAAACAATGGAAAATGTAGACGGTATTTATTCGCTTGGACCTCGTTCTCTAAAGATAGATTTTGGTCTTTTTTTTAGCTGTTATGAAGTTACCTATTGTTTTATAAAAACGTGGCAGTCCTTTAACACTGTATATTTCATAATCACAGTTTTCATTTTTGTTTCATAACCATAATCATCAAACAATTTAATTATTGTCGTAATTGTCTTATTTTTAGTTTTATTTATTTGCTAGTAAGATACGTTTTAGATGAATGCGAATTAAAATGTTGTTACAAATAACAGATCAGAATATGAGTAATGCATTGTTGTTTACTGCTTCTATACCATTTGGTTTTAATACGATTGAGTTATGCTTAATACCAGATTTTTTAAAAGTATCCTATTACTTATGCCTGCGCAGAGGTACAAAGAAGGATGTTTGCTTTAAACTAAAAGTTTGTTTCAGGTATTTTGTCTTCCAGTATTAAAATTTACCAATTACCAATAGGATTAAAATTGTTCGTCGACGAATAAATACTTTTTTTATGAAATGCTGAATCTACTTACCTATTTACGAAAACATAATAACTGGACCATGAGCAGATACAACCGCACTTTAGTCATTTAAGATTATTAAGGAGTTGGTGCCAAACATACCTATAGTATAAGAAGCCAGAGATTAATTTAACTTTGCCATTTCCCGTATTTTAACCTAGCTGTTTCGTATCATCCTAATCATCATCATAATAATTAAATATACTTAGCAAGGCGCTCATACTACCTACAAGTCAATCAAAGTCACATTGGTCAGAACAACAAACAATCTTACAGACACACCATCTTTAAGTAATATAAGGTTCTTCTTTCTTGTTATTAACGTAATAAAAATAATTATTTATTTAGCGAATTCTGTTCTTCTTCTGAAACAGCAGTAGCAGAAGATTCTTATCTTACATTTGGCATAGGATGTAGTAGAAATTCGTGGAAAAAATAATGCGATTGACGATGAGTAAAAAAGTTGATTGGGAGGAGATGATGAGTGAACTAAATAGGAGCAAAGATCAATCTCTGTTTTTAAAAGTGGATGGATGGGGAAAGCAAAGTAGTAATTATTTAGAAGGTACACAGATATTATAAAGGAGCAGACATGTGCCAATGCCAACTCACACATTTCGTTAATATCCTTAATTATCAATGAGACGGTGATTTATTTCTTTTTAAAAACAACAACAACAGAATCAGCAGAGAAACAAAGTCTCTTCGTAAACTGGATAAATGATTTACCTTTGCTTTAGCTTTGCGAAAGTAATACTTGAGCTAATGAATAGAGTCTTCTCTTTCTGAAAAATAATAGGTAATAAGCAGGCAATTTATTTAATAATAATGATGGGGATGATTCAATCAGCTTAAAAACTCTCCTTCACTAGTAATAATCTGAATTAGGCTTGACGTAATTGCTTGCAGTAGTAACAGTGTTTTGGCTCTACTAATAATGATAATAAGATTGGGGTACACTAACTACTGTTTGCGTAACCTTTCCTACCATTTTTGATATTATTTAAAAAATTCAAGCACCACTGCTGCTGCTGCGGTTGTTTCTGCTATAACAGAGATATCTAAAGAGTATATTGGTAATGTAATACCGAGTCAGTATAAATACTTAGTTTTTTAACGTTTTCTTCTCCCTAAGAAGTATAAAAATTAATAATTAAGATTAACTTATTTAACTTTTTATACCTATAGCAGATACACAGAAAGGAATATCCATTAAGAGATTTCAGCCGACTTTAATCCAAGTCAATGGTTTTTAATATTGTCATGTGAACACAATATTAACATCTTCATATCAATACAGGCGCGGCAACGCGGCATTTGCTTATTTACTCGCTTACTTATATATGAACGTCATTCGTTTCATTAGATTAGGTTTATACTGTAAGAGACACAACTGTGTTGCGTTTTGAGTTAAAAAATAAACTGAAAGGGAATTATATCCTACGCCAAATCGTAGAATGGAGTGACCTGATTTGTTTTTTAAAGTCCTGTTCCAAAGTACGTTTTATGAACATCCATATTATCATGTATATAACTTCAAATGAACAGTAATCTAGCTTTTAATCTTAAGAACTATTAATTAAATTCTACTCTACACGTTGAGTATTTAATGGTACACGGTAATCTAAACAGCTTTTCTGCATTTAGTAAAAGCTCACCGACGATGTTCAATTCTTCACAACGCAATACAACGGAAAGTTTCAAAAGAGGAGCTATCTCATCAAATGCGTAGTAAGTATCCATAACTTAAGATAACTCCAAATTGTATAACCGTTCCATAAATGAATTTGAATTTAATGTACTATGCACAGGGATGAAATTTTTTCTAGAACTTTAGCGTTAACTGTTTATCTCAATTGTCCAACAATAAGTTGCAATATTAAGATAAGAAAGAGCAAGAGCTGCAGCTATAATAACGACTAAGAAAGACATTGAAAGAAAATGAAAAACAAGCTATTTTTAGATTGCTTTACGAGACCTTTGTCGAAATGGACTTATCTACGCATGATGATGATAAATAGTAAAGCGTTTTTTTGACGAACTCACTCATAAAATGCTTTCACGTAAATTTATTTTGATGATGATTAAATTGAAAAGATTCGAAACTTACATTGGTAAACTATTCTTCCTAGCACTCTAAATCCTGAATTGAATGGAACTGATCCATTTAACCCTTTTTTAGAACCGCACAGGTGTGTAGTAACTTGGTCAGTAAAAAAAGTAGGCATTTTGATTGCTTTCTCTTATCATATCGCCAATACCATCAAAACAACCGGAGTAGCAGCAGTAGTTACAGTATCATTAATTATTTAACCCCATTTATTATCAATTCCAGTTTTTTTGTTTGCATTTACTTGACCTGCATCTGTATTCTGTACCTATATTCCTATTCAGTCATTATATTCTTTAAACTCCAAAGGAAGTCTCTTGATAAGTTAAAGGTTACTGTTTTCTTTCGGTTTTGAAAGCGAATTTATACAAATAAATGTAATCCTTTGGCAAAAATCTTACATAATTCATTATGCGTATTGACTGATGAATTCCTGTTTATTTTCAGATCCGCTCCGTCCCGTCTAGGCAAAACCTGGCAAGCGCTGAATTCCAGTAGCAATGTACATTGTACATGCTTACAACATATTACGTGTTTTATAGCTTTCGATTCGTTCAATGGCATCAATCTGTTATACACGCACTAACAACACATGTCGCTGCTACAAGCAATGAAATTAAAGGACAAAACTTATTTTTTTAGTTTCTTACTTGCAATTTGCAATGTATAAGGATGGAATACAATATTGCATTTTGCATGTCCAGCTAAAACAAAAGTGGGCAGCAGCAACTGGACAATTATTATGAAGATTTCGTCACCATCATTCGTCCGTTTATTAGTTAGACGTACTAAAAAAAGGGAGCGGAGCACAATGAATGATGCATTATGCATTTAATCATGTTTTACAATATTGAATGAGTAATTGGTAAAGGTAGGACTGGAATTACGTAAGTTTTCCACTCATTTTGTAAACTGTTTTGATGTTTTCACTGTCCCTTATTTATTTTTAATTAAGATTGGAGTTGAGTTTGTCAAAACTTTACTATGCGTAGGTAGCTTAGATAATAGGAGTTATTAAATGTGGTAATTGAAATAATAACTGCGATTAATATCTTTTCCGGTTGGAAATGATATTATTCTAACCACAGCAAAAAGTTACATTGCATGAAACATGCATTGTATTGCTGTGCCGTAAGATGATAAAAAAGAAAATCCGTTAATTAATCTTAACTATGCAAAGGAAAGAATTGATATGATAAGAAGCGAAAGAAAATCACATCAGTTTAGTTTACTTGAAGGAAAGTCCAAAAAAGGAAGATTTAATCTATGTGGATGCTGCTACTCTGCTCGCTGTGCATCAGTAAGAAATTAACAGTTTTTCATCTCTGTTTTAGCATAATTATCTAGATAGCATCGCTATTGCTATTACTTACATTACATTAAACAAGATTCCTTCTTCGAATCCAATTCTATCTTTCCTTTTTGTAATTGTCCAGCAGCAGCACAGCATCAAACTGTATTAAGCAATCGTGTTATCACCTTATTCGTGTAGAACTTTTTTAGTTTTCCTCTCTGCCCTCAAAAAAAAATGATCTCATTACAAAATTATTTGAAGTTTTACTTATTTGCTTCTTCAAAGTCAAAAACTCTGCTCCTAGTATACTATTATAAACGAACAAACGCAAGAATTTTCTGTTATAATAATAAAAGATCGTCATTAAAACATTGTCATCATAACAATTGTGATGATGGTAAAGCTATTAACAGGGTGATTAGTGGAAGGAGCGGCCAAGTAAAGATGGAGGCTGTTTGATATAATGTAAACTGCCCAAATGCTCGGTTGCGCTGCAAGCAGTTGAATGAATGCTATGCTGTTGTGAAATCATCAGAAATCTTCTGATCTGGTAAAATATATTGTAATGAAATGGAATGACGACGCTACTAATAAGAAAATACCATGAAACCTATTTAGCTTAAGCTTATTCAGCTTCTGGACAATTTTTCATTGGAAGCGAAGGATGTGCATATTTGCATTTTATAACCATTAGACCAAAAATTATCTTCATAGCTCTACTACTGTTAATTACACACGGACACTCGCTCTTCTGACTGATCTTTATTTAATGGGTCCAACAATACCATACATAGGTCAATGATATCCATGCCATCCCATCGTAGGAAAAAAAGTTCCATTGAACTAAACCGCAATGAATGTTTTTTGGAATGGAAATGATTCTAAAATGAAAATGGATTTAAAAGGAGAGAAAATTCTTTCTGTTCTTATCATTATCATAAACCACAGCAATGATTAATCAGCAAACTCTTTAAAATGTAGAGCATTCTTCATCATCCTTCATCAAAGTATAAGCGGTATCTCTTTTATTAAAAATGCACACATGGTTTTTATCTAGACTGTTTCATTTTACCCCATAAAATATACTCCTACCTATAGCTTGTTTTATTACTATACTGTTACTTGAAGCTGAAGCAAAACAGTGTTAAGGAAAATTAATGTTTATTGTATTCCTGCATTATAGTAACTAATAAAACAGCGTTTGAAACAGAAAAATTATTACTAATTTATCATCATCAATTCATCAATGTATATCTAGTTGAACCTTTCAATTACACAATTAAAAGTTTTAAAACTAAAAATCAGTACATAGCTCAATACATCTTACATTTCTTAATCATCACTGATGATGAATGATGATAAAACAAGCGTAGTCATCAATGCGTTTCTTCATTATCCCCATCGACAATTTTTATTTCAAGAAGCAATAGCAATGCAAACAGCTTCTGCCTTACTACTATTGTTATAATAATCAACAAGGGAGAAATGACTAAATGACTTTTGATATTTTCTCTCACAAAACAATAGCGAAACGAATAGTTTACAAGACAGAAGCAGCATGAGTGATCGACTAATCGAAAAATTCTTCCCAAATAAATATTTTTATTTTTTGTAAACAAAATCTCATTTATTGTTGTTTGTACAATCCTTGTCTATTGATTGTTTACTAAGAATAAAGTTGAAAGCTTACCTAATTCAAAAATGCATTTTTATCAAAAGAATAGTTTCACAGTAGTAAAAAGCATTCTTTCACCACGAAACATGAAAATGATGATGGATCATGATTAATTTGAGTTGAAGCCATTCAAGAAATAATCAATACAAATACAAGAGCGGATGACGATAAGAATTCGTTGAATAATATAAATTATTTAAGTGCTAACTACTTAATTACTGGATGAAGTTTTTATATTTCTTCGGTTGATGAAATTAATGTTTTTAAAATAAAATTTCAAGACTAGTCAAGAAAGATCATCAGTTATCAGTGGTATTGGCTTATATATGAGGATGATCTTGATCATTGCGTAAGCATTATTTGCGGCACTACTTCTTCTTCAAAAGTATTCAGAAAAAATGAACTTTGTAACACGAAACGCTATTTGTAAATTTGTAACCCGTCACTTAATTTATTCATTACATGGAAAAAATGAGGGAAGAAACATCACCAACAAAAAGGATTATCATTGATCTCATCTTCTTATCTGTTTCATCTCTTTCTTCCAAAGGAAAAATATATATTCTTTTATCGAGAAACTGAACGAACAGTAATCCGTTTTGTTTCGTTTTCCTTTCCACCACCATCCATGCAGCTAGCCAACCCTCCCTTTGTTTTCTTTCTATTTTCTTCAAATTTTACCGTCAACAACAGTCACCATACCACCACACCGACGGCTACGTGTATCATGTCAACTGAACAAGACGATGGAATAATGGAACTTTATGGAATTATTTTACGTTTACCTTTTACAAAATAATATTTTTCGTCAACGAATCACTAAGGTTCCAATAATAATGCACAACACCATCTTCATACCTTTTTTACGGAAGAATTACAAGACTGACTTGTTCTCTTCAGCTAAACTCATTCACAAACTGCAGCAGCAGCTGCAGTTCTTATTATTCTCCAGCTGAAAATGATACAGTGAGGAAATGACGACGAAGATAATGGGGATCGGATCACGGTTGATGTAGATGAAAAGAACGAAAAGATCTTGAAAGGATTATCATTATCCTCATCATCATCATAAAATATACTACCAAAAAGCGGTTTCTCTTCCCTATCGAGCATTTCATATTAGTATTACGCTTCTGTTTCTAATGCTGCTGCTTCTGCGGTGACTTTTCACTTGACAGGCGGAATAACTGCACCTTACCTTTTGCACGTCCTCTTCATCGTCGTCGACTCCGTCTCTTTTCTTTTTTCCACCGAAATTTGTTACTTTTTAGGAATGTGAAGAAGTGATGTCTTGTCAAAGTTTTCTGTAGCTTTTTCTCTTTATGAATGAGTTTTTTATCTCTCTCTCCCTCCAACTCCAATAATATGATTCATGTTTTCTTCATGCGTTTTTATCATTATTCCTGGTAACATTATTACGTTAGAAGGGGTTAGCAAGGTTAGAACAGATGAAGGTAAAGAAAATGTGGTGGTAGTACGGTGGCGGTGATGTGAGCATACATTATGTTGATAATTATAATGATAATGATAATATCATATGACACATACCGTATGATGGCTATTATTATGACAGGATAGTCGTTTTTCTCTGTAGAAGCGATGAATAATAACAACAACAGATTGTCCTTTGATGGAAGAGCTTTGTGTTTTTTTGAGCAAAGTTTGGAGTCTGGGGATGGGATGACAGAGAAAAGGTGTGCTGGAATTATGCACTTACCTCTCTCGGAATAAAGAATTGGGTATTGAGTAAGTAAGCCGCATTATTATTGTTATTATTATTAAGTACTTATTAATGCATGAATATTTTTATGATATGACAGTAGTGAGTAAGTACATCTTGCTGTTATTGCAACTTATATATAAGAACAATACGTATAAACGTCAACTAACCCTTCCCTGTCCTGGTTACCCAAAAAAATGATTTTTTCCTTGACGAGGCGTTTCATGAGTGGAATGCGTAATGTAAGCAAATGAAGAAAGGGATGAAAACTTAAGTAAGGTAGCTTCTTACTTCTTGGTTAAAAATATATTGTCAATAATGCTATTTTCCCTGCTCGACATATCTAGTGACACAGAACAGAAAATGACTTTCTATGCTGCTATGTTTCTGTTGTTGCTGCTGTGCTTACGTAATGAGTTGATGACAATCCAAAGGTCCTACTGTCGTACAACGGTTACTTATCCATATAGAAGAAAAACTAAACGAATAACTCCCTTTGAAAACGGCGTTCCTTCTTCTTCCCTTTCTTCATTCATAAATAAATTTTGTGACTGACATCTAGAAATAAGCAAAGGATAATGAAAGTATTCTATATACGGGAATTCTTGCACCTGCGACTTTTTAGCCCTCTACCATCTTCCTTGTCCTCCTGTCTGGTGCTGCTGACTCGTGTCAAGGAAGAGCAAAAAGGAAAAAAAAGAGAGACTTGGGTTTCGGACAAAAGAAAAAATGATGTAATAAATTATGTATTATAATTTAATTTTGTAGGTTGCTTTGTTCAGCGAGAACCATGAAGGTGTTTTAAAAATGTTGAAGTAAAAAAGGAGAAAACGTGCCAGGTACCCCATCACTAATATAACAACCATCGCAGTTTTTTCGGACAACCGCTAACCCTCATCAGTTTTTCTGCTGCATTATCGTTGCAACCTGCAAACCTATTTGAGGGGAGGATCAAGAAGGGTCTCCCTTTCAATTAACGGTCAAGAAACAAATGCTTTTTGGTACTATGTCAGTAATATCAGGATCAGAAGAAGTAACCCTCTCATCTTTACCGTATCGCTTAACCCAAGAAAAGAAGAGTAAAAACATTATTTCATAACGATTTGAGCAAACTACACTTTTCAGTTTCAGGTGTCTCATTGACTCCAAGTTTATGCTAATTTGGATGCAGGTGAAAAGTAGTAGAATAAAAAACCGTATATTTTCCACGTTTAATCACTAACTACTATTTACTACTTAACCTAAAATAAAAGGACGCTTTATATTTGCATTTAGAGTTTATTGTTTTCAGACAATCCTTTGCTTTCGGTTCACTAAAGAAACTAAAACACAGGCAAGTAAAGTATATCTTGTTGCCCTCTATACTACCATCTTATAAGTTAACTATGCTCAATCTCTGAAAGTTAATGGCGAAAAATCAGAACGTTGCGTTGCCTTGAGAAGTAAGCACACAGAGCTGCCTCTTGATATATTATCAACTTAAAGTAATAAACAACTTTTCGTTTGACTTGGCTATCGGGCTGGATCTCTAGATGGGTCTTGTATCTCATGAATTGAAGTTGATTCACGTTGTTTTTAAAGAACCATTCGTCTCATGGTCAGTGTCAGACTTTAATTATGTAAGTGTGCCCTTTAATGATCATAATGTTTAATGATGATAATGTTAGTTAGAAACCTATTATGATGATTAATGATGAGATCAGAATACCCCATATTTTGTTCTCTAGCCAATTATTGGAGTTACTGTAAATACCCTAAATCTTTTTTAGGATGTAATACAATAATAATATTCTATCCTCCGATTGATAACGACTTGTAAACAAAACCTATTAAAGTATGTTAAAAACAGCAGAAAATTGCGCTAAGGCTATCGAGCGCTTTCGGTCTGCGGCGCCTTTTGGCTGCGGCGCTTTTGGTCTGCGGCGCTTGCGGCCTACGGCGCCTTTAAGCTGCGGTGCTTTCCGGCTGCGACATCCATGTAGAAAAACAAGATGAGCAAGCATACGTTCGGTCAAAGAAAATTACTATTAATTACTAGAACAAACTAAACATGAATTCAGCTCAGCAGGTTTATAACAAGTTGCATGATGTTAACCGTCATTTTAAACTGTGCTGTAGACGACAACGTGAATGTTTAATCTGACATGTGAGTTTATCTTTAATTTCATTGACTGACTTTGACTGTTAGTCAACGTTATCAAATATTATCAATATCTGGTAATGAACAATACAATGCCTGACCGATTTCATACTACACTTGAATAGTATTGCAAAAGTGTCATTCATGAGGAACAACTGGTCTCAAAATAC
>JAHZNJ010003610.1:0-10943 GCA_027744475.1 Lepidocyrtus cf. sotoi NNG-2020
AAATTGCGAGATTTCTTTTTTTCTTTAAATTTTTTGTTGTTTTGCAGTATCGTCCTTTCATTCATCATCGCAATATAAGCCATTAAGCATAAAGTTAAAGTATAATGCTTCTCCTTTTCTTTTTTCAGAAATCTCTCCTTTCATGTAAATTTTTTGTGTCTCAAATCTCAGCTCAATATCCCATTTCATATCTTTTGAAAAACGGGGAGTAAATAGAAGGAAGTGATTTTATTTTGATCATGTATGTATGTAAAATTTTCTGGGCATAATTCGTACTGTGTTTCAGAACATCGTTTCATATCCAATAAGTTCAAGGATTTTGTTCAAGTTTAAAAGAGGAAAAGCGATACGATTGAATTGACAATGTACCGTTGCTGGTTGCGGTTACTTTACAACTCATATCAAAATTTAAAACTAAAATCTTTCCGTATTATTGCTTTTACTTTAATTTGTACATAAACGTATGTCACGTATTTAATTTAATAATTAAATTTTCACGATTATTAGCGGTTTCCCACTTCCATTACCAATTATCACACTTAGCGTCAACAATGAAGAGCATAAAAATATTTTCACTGCATGTATCAAATAGCAAGAACTCAATTAGCTTGGCCTAGGCTTAGAGACACACTGTCAGTGACAGAAACCATCGTTGATTGTTCTGGATTTTTTTGTTTGCAATAGTTTATACCTCATATTGATCCAGATCCAGAGTGGCGTATGTATACCAATAGCAGCTTTAGGGGTTTCCGTTATCTATTTTTTTTCATTATTCTTCTAATGAAAACGATCTAGTCGTCAATATAAAGTAGCAAAATTTCTTTCAAGCAGGTAAAGCTACGTGATATTTTGCAGAGGTTTAGAAGTTGTAGAGCCAGCTTGGTTGTATGTACTAATTTTCGTTCTATGTATCACGTCTTTCCTTTCTACTGTATTTTGATTAAGTAGCTTAAGCACGTTTCTTTCTTTTCTGATTTTACTTCTATATTGACTGTTATTTCTAGTTTCTATCTCTCACTTTCCCTTCCTACCAATCAATATCACTGCCATCTCCACCACCACCGACACATGTTAAACAAATTGAAAGAAAGGAAAGGGAATCAACCTGCCTGACTGTCTGCTCTAATTGATCCTGGAACCGCGTGATCTTGAGATTTTGACAGTACAATACAATAAAAGCTATGAAATAATATTCTACGTGATGAATCCAGTTTTTGTTTCATTCACCCAGATTGGATCAATGTGTGTGTGGCTCTCTCTTTCTGTGCCGTTTACCTTTCTAAATTGAAACGCAGTAGTTTCACATAATATACCTACATATATTTAAAAAAATGGCGACGAATAAAGTAAAAATACGAACCAGACAGGAGAAAGATTTTCATGTATTGGATAACGTTGACAATGATAAATGGGACCATTAACTCATCATTAAAATCAAAAGCTCTCTTTTTTTCTCTCATGCATATCTGTCGCAACCTTTGCATGCATAATGTTACAATTTAAAAGTGAAAGTTGGTGCCATTTTTCTTCAAGGATTTGCAAGAAAAATTGGAAATTCTAAATTTAAAATTCTTTTATTTTAATTATTTAGCAAATTGTCAATCAAAGAAAAAATATATGCGGAGATGTTTCAGGAAAGTATTTTGTGTCTGAATGCTTACAAGATTGTGAACTCGATTTAGCGTAATTTTATATCTTATCCATGTAGTATATCAACTTTCTATCCTTCGCTTCAACTGCAGAACTCTTAAAACTTTGAAAATCCAAACGAAAATCCATAAAAGTTGGCTTAAACACAAACACGATTTGTATGCTGCCCAATGACAGAGGATTCGGCTCTAGAAACAAAATCTTTGGTTGCCTTTCCAATAAAAATGTCACAAGATTTTCCGAGGATTTCTTCCTTTTCCCTGCATTTGCACCTTTCTGTTTATGGTTAGTAAACGGAAACTTCATTTCCTCTGCGATGTCAAATTTTACTCCTTCGAAAGATCTTTCCAATTCCCTGTGTTAGTACGCATTTCTCCACATCTTCGTCCACCTTTCATACACCCCGCCTCCACAATTTTTCCCATTACCTTTTCAAACAGAGGCAAAAAAAATTTGTGGCACCCAGCCAAGGACATCAGTTTTTATGGGTTGTCTTTTCGATATATTTCAGACTATTGCAAATTTTGATTTCTCTTTTTAAAAAGGAGGTATTTCATCAATAGTCCATCGAAATAATTGGAGGTACTTTTCTTCCCAATTTTAATCATTGGAAACAAAACATTATTTTTTAACACTGAAGATTTTGTTCTTGTTCAATAATGAAAGTAATATGATGTAGTTTGAATGAATATTCCACCAGAATAAACTTTACGGATGTTTCCTGGAATATTTTCTGGGGAGGATTCGGCCGTCATTAGGTCACGAGCCAAGCTCTTAAAACAATGCTCCCATTATGCTCCTTTTCTGAGGTGTCTAGATAAACGGTAGTCACTTCGTTATCGCTTTGCTGAACAATTGCAGAGAAAGAAGCCCAGAACACTCTTTTACCAAAGCGGCACAAAAGTGCTTTCTATTATTCCAAAGTATTTTGCCGTGGTGGAACTCTGGCTGAACTGATAATCCAAATGATTTAAATAAAATGAAAGAGTCACTGCTTGGGCTATGCTTTAAAAGATACAAGAGGTGCGTAAAATGTTCGTAAGTGGATGGCGTTGTGAGTCATTTTGAATTTCTGCTTGGATGATATGATGAAGCTCTCCCTCCTTTTCTCTGCTGTGCGTGCTCCTGTCTTCCACTAACAAGCTTGGAAATAAAGGTGAAAGCGATGCCCAAACCGGAAATTGATAACGAGGAAATAGAGGGCTGTCAATATAACGCGTATAACGTATAACCTTCTTCTTCTAATCTTTTTGCTGTGTAGTTTTATTGTTCTTTCCGGTCCAGTACAACATAGAACCCATTTTTCTTATTTTACCTACATTAGTTGTGAGTTGTGACTATGTGGCCCAGGAGGACCAAATCTGTCTGGAGAAAAGTGAAACTAAAGTAAAAGTAAAGTTGGTCGCTTGCGTGTATAGTTGTGCACATACAAGTCTTCTTATTTATTCATTTTACTCTCTTTTGCCAGTATGTTATTAGCAAAAATATTAAAAGAGTTTTTCATGCTGCTGGAACATTCTTTCCTCTTCTCCATGACGTTGATGTTACTACGACTGTATGTGGAAACTGGAAACCTACTTAAAAAGAGTAATAAACTCCTTAGGTCCTTAAACCAACTTAAACGGGTAATGTTGTTTCTCCTTTACTTTTTACGTCCTGTGCGTATGGAATGTAAGAAAGATTAAGTTATGCGTGGAGACTTTCGAAGCTGTTAAATCCGTTAACTCTGCTAAACCCGTTAACTTCGTAACAATAGTGTTGAATCCGTAAAAAACAGAATTAAATCTGTAAAAAAGGGCGTTAAATCTGCCAAAATTTAATTTAATATTATTACGTTGTTGTAGGTGCTATGCGCAGACTTGTTTCATTGTTTGTAACGGATTCGGTATAGGGACTTGCACACAGCCCACAAAAATTGATTTTTTCATCTTTAAATTTATTTTCGAAAATTTTCATCATAATATCCGGAAAGGTGAATTAATTTAAGCCTAGATCCGATAAATATTAAATTTTGACTAGCTATTGTAGTCATTTTATTATGGTAGTGGAAGTTATGAAAATCGTGAAATTTAAACTACGGCTCGATGTGGAATTACTTAGTTATTTCTGCGGCAGTATAATTTTTTAGTACAAAATTGTGGTTGCACACTTTGGCAAATGTATTTTCCGATTGTATGCGTGCATTTATTTCCAATAATTAATTAATTAGTGGGTAAGATAATTGCACATTCAAGATAGTTTTTTTGTCAATGCACAGTGCAAAGCAAAGTACAGTGCTTGTCAATGTGCTGTATGTGTATAGTAAATGTGATCACATATTTTCGTCATAACGCAGCTTTTGCAAAACTGAAAAATAAATTATACGGAATGTGAAATTTTGCTGAAAATTAGCTAATTACATTAACATTTAATTAGGCTTTCGTAAAAACAAAGTTTTAGTGGGAGGGTGTATCTAGTTGAAAAGAAAATGAATATCTATTAAAATTAAATGTTGGTTTCATGCAGGAATGCCCCCACTCTCAAGTAAAGAACTCGCAAATTATAAATTTTTGGGAGAAATTAAATTTTTTAGTGTAAATTTTTAGTTGCACACTTTGGCAAATGTATTTTCAGATTGTATGTGTGCATTTATTTCCAATAATTAATTAATTAGTGGGTGAGATAATTGCACGTTCAAGATAGTTTTTTTGTCAATGCACAGTGCAAAGTACAATGCTTGTCAATGTGCTGTATGTGTATAGTAAATGTGATCACATGTTTTCGTCATAACGCAGCTTTTGTAAAATTGAAAAATTAATTATACGGCATGTGGAATTTTGTTTTTTAATTGCTAATTACATTTTAAATTGACTGGTCGTTCGTGAAAACAAAGTTTTAGTGGGAGGGTGTATCTAGTTGAAAAGAAAATGAATATCTATTAAATGTTGGTTTTATGCAGGATACTCATGCGGTGTGATGAATTACCCTTAAAGGAACAGTCTGCAGTCCACATTATTAAAGTTTTTCTGTATAGTATTGGTATATTGTAAAGAAAGGAGAAATTGAAACTTGAGTTTGTTCGTTTTCTCTTTTCACTCGTCTCTCCATAACCCTTTCCAAAGAATTTGATGATTTATATTTTAATAGATTAGACTTTTATTGTCAAGGACAAAATGTATGGGAGCTAATATTTCTTCATCCTCATAATAAATCCGTATACTTTGTGATGTAAAAAGGTTATTTTCCTTTCATGTTTAATACATCCTCAATTGGCTATTTATTTATATTAAACACGGAATTGAGTCAAACAAGTTGCTTTCAATCTCGGAACCAGAAATATATGTGTTCGTGTCAGAGAGATGTTCTGCTCGACACACTTTTTGTTTTATAATGGCATCAGCGGGGGCATATTTAGTCAGCTCAATCCTTCATGAAAAACACAAAAAACTGATAAAGAGTACTCGGTTGATATGTTTCTTCCTATTACTGTCGTATGCATAATTAAATACTACATATAATATTCTTTTTTGAACTAATTGACGATTAGATTTTTGCTTTTGGCTTTACCAGAAAAGTCTCAGATCATAAAAGAAAAAGAAAGGATCATCGTGTGTGTTGAAGAATGGAGAAGAAAAAACTAGGAAAATGATACATCCATACTGTACTTAATACGTGTCTTTCTTATTCACTCCGGGCGGAGTGCAGGTCAAGAAGCAGTGAAGGTGGAGAGAGAAGAACCGTTTTTTTCTGTGAAATCTAATGCCTTAGAACATCCACTATAAGGAAGAAAGTCGAACGTAATAGTAAGAGTAGGAAAATGTAATAGGAAGAGTACATAAATTCTGCCGGTTGATATGCTGGAGACCATCCGTAATACGTAATATCTATTTGGATGGATTTGGCTTGAGATGTGAGATGTAGGAGGGAAAAGAGAGAGAAAGGATGAGAGGAGGACGACGGCTTAAAAACGAGAAGAATGAATAATGCTTTTTTCCATTACAAGAAAAGAGAAGAAGAAGGTATATAGTAATAGTAGACGTGGTGGTGATGGTTGAATACTGGAGGGAAAAGGACGCGAGGAGACTTAATGCTGTTTTTTCTCCACCGCTTTCTCTTCACAGAATATTTATATGAAGGGATATAGGCAAACATTTCCAGTTGTTCGGGTGATGAAGGAAAGTACATTGGAAACGGGTTTTATCCTTCTTCTTCTTCCAGTTATTTTCTATCAGAAGGGATAAAAATTAACTTATTCACTTGTAGACCTTCTTCTTCGTACTTTTCTTTCTTAGCATTTTTTTCTGCCGATTTATAAAACTGTCCTCTCTCTGCTCATATTTATGTAGCATGCACTATGCAGTGCAGCATCGTCCTTTCTTTCTTTCTTCATTCATTATTATTCCTCAAGCTTCAATGCCTAGTAGCATGATTATATTGAAGTTGTACTTTCCCTGTACACTAAGTAAAACCGTTTCACAGAGTTATAAACGATAGCGAACTGGACACTCATATATGCTTATACAATATACCTTTTAACGTTTTAAATCAAAAGTACATAACATTTGTCGTTACAACAACGGCCAGCGCAGCAACACGATGCAATACACGTTGCGCATGAATGAGAAGTTTTTCGGTTGCTGCTGGATCTCACAATAAATATAAATGAGAATTTATCATTTCATTACTTTTTGTGAGTATTCTCTTTGCGCTGAAAACAAAGCCAGGTAAGTCTATGAGACTATGACTATGAGTATTATTCACAAGAAACAAAAAAATCGTTGCTTCTTTTCTTTTTACGGTTTCGTTTGGCAACAGTAAAGCAACTAACAAAGTAAAGTAAATAAGTAACAGTAAGTAAACAAGCAATATTTTTCTACTGGCAGGATGGGACTAAATGAAAGGAAAGAGATGTGAAATGGTGATGCAGCCAGCAACTTAAAACTGCGAGTTGTTGAAGCAGGAAGCATTACCTATCGGTGTTCAAAAAAACCAAAGGGGGTGGTCTTCTTACTTGAACACCGATAGGTTAACCGCACCGGCCGGCATGCCAACTGAGAAATCCTATTTTCTTCTTCGTACCCTTTTCCCTTTTTCATACTAGCTGCTGCTGCTGGAAGAAGGAATTGATACACAGTTTGCAAGTGAAAGTACAAAGGTATGTTATTTCCTTTAATATCGAGAGAAAGAAAAAGGAAAATTGGTTCCGTATAATATTTGTATAAAGAAGTAGAAAGCATGGCAGCTGTAATAATATAAACAATGCTCATTTCCCAAGCTTAAAGCAAAGAACGTTTCTCTATATGTGGTGGTCACTTTCATCATCATCCTACTGTCCTCAATCCTTTTTTGTATTGGGGTAAGTACCTTAAATATCATCACTCTTTTATATTATTCTTCATTTTCTGAGCGAGCTCCTCTCAAACGTGGCTTCGGCTTCCATTGGCTACGAAGCAAAAAGTTAAGCATGAACGTATAAGAGATGAAAAAGATTATACTACTGAACGTGAATACACACGATCATCATCATAATAATCATCATCATGTTGGTAATAAAACCATACGCAAAATAATGTCGGTACGCAGAAAATAATATCTGATGTGAGTTTATTTCAGGGAAATCTGAGAATCTTTGTATAGGCTTCTGCTGAAGAATAGACGAGAAGAAAAAGGCGATACTGATGGAAATTGCAAGAAGAAAAATGTGATGCTGGTGGAAATGGTGGAAACCGTTTCGCAAAACAGAGAATCAAGCTTTGGACAGCTTCCACTTGCTCTTTGAAAACTGTCTATATAGAAAAGAAAACGACCTGAAAGTGGCTCTTCTTCTCGTGTGAGTAAATGTTCCAACCGTGCCATCGCATAAGTGAAAATAAACTTACAGAAGGAGTGGATACGCAACGCGCAGCTAAAAAACGAGAAGACGAGAGGAGAAAGCTGGAAGATACACATGCAGAGGGGCTTTCTCAAAGAAAGCAGGCAACATCACACCTTCAAAGGAAGAAAAAAGGATTCGATTATACGACAGCAGCAGCAGAAATTCTCTCATGCCCTTTTCCCCTGGAAGCGGCTCTGTTCTGTATTTCTATGCATTGCATTGTGGAGGGTTAAGAAAACGTTGAAGGCAAAAAGCAATGCATCTTTGCTCGTGCCTACTTTTCTCCAGTCCAGTCTCTAAACCGCCAATTTATTTCAAATTTCTATTTGCTTTTTCAAACCGAGAGTGAGAAGAGATGAGTGTGTTGCGATCTTGTATCAGCAGATAACGCCATTTGGTCTCTATTTAACGAAACCTATATGCATTTATGTCTATGTTCCTACAAAAACCTTATCCTATATTCCTAGTACGCCAGTTGTTTGTTTGATTCTATGTGCCAAATAGTGGTAGTAGGGAAATGCATACTCTTATTAGATGAGCAGAAAATAGTATTTTCTTTCTCCCATATAGTAAGTAACACCGCATATTTATTGGCTAAAGCTACGGAGAAAAAGAGAGAGGAAAAACATTGATCTCTTTTCTTCTTAAGAAGATTCTGTACAAATTTATATACCTTTCTTTTCATCAACTCCGCTCCAGCTTCATTCCTCTACAATTATCTAATTACTATTATCTACAAGTATGAAAATGTCTTATGTAATGGAAAAAGTAGGAAGAAAACTTTACTCTACTACTTCATTGTGTGTTGTATTTACATGGTGTGTGTGTGTTGGTTTGTTCGCTTACTAAACTCGCTGATTCATCATCATGCATGACATATAATTATCCTATTTGTGGAAAGATGCTACTTCCACTTTCCTTTCATTCTCACTCACTACGTCAGAGTTTTAAGAAGTTCCAAAAAAACAAAAACAGTTTTGATGTTCGTTAGCTTCTAGGTAAGTAAGTGTATTGCTTTCAAGCTTCGAATTTCATTTGTTGATAACTGCTTACTTCAATTGACAGTTGAAATTAATTTCTCAGCGTTTCTTCTTATCATTTTATATATTTTGAACGTTTGTAAAAGTATCACTCCAGACTAGACTTTCATCGTAATTATAAAAACTACAGCAAAGCAGCTTATAGCAATCAAAATAAAAGACATTTCAAACATCTAAATTTTTAATAATAAAACCGCAACAATTAAGTTTTAACTTTCCGAATTTCGTACTTGTATATTGGAATCAGCACAAAATTATAAAGGTGCTTATCGCATCATCACGCTGTAATTACGCTTCACTTTAACAGCAATGATCCAGCTGATTTATTCATTAATTATCACAAGTAGCGCTTAATTTATAACCTCCTTTCTTGTTTCTAATTAGACTTTCCAGAAATGAGGCTACTTTCCTGGTACAGGTAACGTTTATGTTACTCATTAGCATAAGCAACCCGTTACAAAGAATTTTCAACCAAAAAGGAGAAATATCACGGGCAACTGTGTTATTGTACGGAACGGAATGAATGTTACAAATTGTTCCATTAAGAAAGATGATAAAAGGAGACTATTTAATGAAGTCAGACTCCCTTTTTAGAAAAAGGAATGAGTGCACAAGTTTAAAGGAAATTGGATCATTTCTTGCACCCTTTTAAGTTATATGTTCTACCTATTAAGTCGGTAAGTTGGAGGTATATCGATCACAGTTCTTCATGGTAGCGGGTTGCTGTGCTGAAATCTGAAATCAATTATTCTACTATACTACCACTACATAACTTTCACTTTGTTATCAGCAACCGGATGAAAGCTACGGAATCATTTGTCTCGTTTTTAGATCGTGGCATTCATTCAATGCCGGAGAGTTGATGAAGCCAAACAAGCCAGGTCACAGAGATGAGAAGAACGAGTGGTTTAACGCTAACCTACTAATAAGCCATATTATGTTTTAGTTATAGTATATTTTATGCGTGAGATGAGGTTAGAAGTAAAACAAATGAAATAAGGACTATGAAGAATTTCCTGTTTAATCATCCTGAGTAAGTAGAAAGAGGAGTGGAGGGTAATTATAATGAAACGCGGAGTAAAATGGATCCGAATATGGAAATCCTGCCAAGCTATTCTTATTTAGCTTGATTAAAGCTTCCTTTAGATCCTCTCCGTAGCCTAAATCATTAGAGAAGGCATCCGCTTGGAAAACGTAAAGACGTGAGAGTACTTTCATCAAGCAGCCCATCGCCTTTTTAACAAGACCTATTAGCCAGAATTAATTAAACATAATAATTAACCAACAGAGTACTAAAAATGTTTGAATTTTTGTTTGTATTTTAACGTGTTAAATATTTCAAGCACGAATTGGAGCACGATGATAAGCCCAACTAGAATTGGCCTCTCACCCGTCCCCTTCTCGAAAAATGATGAAATTGTTGACTTGCGAAAGCACCAGATTCTTCACCGTATGATTCAGTTTCCAATGTCCCAACACGGAAGCCAAAATTGTTTCAGATTCATACTCCTTCAAATAATCCGTCATGGAAAACTATCCGTTTGCCATTTCCAAATCATTTAAGATAAACGTTTGTGGAGTTAACGGATTTGTTGGAGGAACCATCCAAATGCGAAGACAAATAATTTCGTTGGAGGGAAGCCCACCTTCACCGCGAGGGCCTCAAGTCGACTCGTGAGGAACCTTTGAGGTTATCGCTCGTACTTTCCAAAGAGGGCAGCGATCATCATCGGATAAATTGTCATCGTGAACATCAAGATCAGAAACAAGAAGAGCCAAAGCCAGAAAAAGAAAAATTATCTCCCAGACTTAATTATTTTAACAATCAATCCAACAATCGGTCCAGTAACAATTGTGCTGGCGATAATAGTCTTAATTGTATCTGCAACAATTTCGCCAATTTCCCTCGCCGGAGGAATCCCAATAAGATTATTGAAGTTTACTCCTCCCAATCTCCACGTCCCAAGTGGATGGCCAAATTCCTAGGAAGGATATCATCGGTGACGTGAGCAGCCATCCTTTATGGAATAATTCGAAATAACGGAATAAAGTTAGGATGATGATTCCATAAAGTTCTGAACGGATTGTGAAGCTGAGCTTATCTATCCCGTATAACCTCGCTTTCTCCAACGATTCAATGAAGAGGTGGGCTTTCATTTCAGGTGGAATTTTATTTGCATTGCTCCTGTAGACTTTTCTCTGTAATAAAATTAATATTAATATGGCATAATAGACTCCAATAAATTCAAAACGTGATTACCAAACCGGTATAGCGTCTCTCTCGCTACTCCACTACTCTTTCTACTTACTCAGGATGATTAAACAGGAAATTCTTCATAGTCCTTATTTCATTTGTTTTACTTCTAACCTCATCTCACGCATAAAATATACTATAACTA
>JAHZNJ010003611.1:0-17714 GCA_027744475.1 Lepidocyrtus cf. sotoi NNG-2020
CTAAGTGTAGCAAGGTCATCGTAAAGTTTCTCCTACTACGAAAACTGCCTTGGCTCTGCACTTTAGACTTGATAGGATCACTACTACTATTTATGAACACAAGTTTAAATATACATCAAAACTGGAAAATTTACTAATGGGCATAAATGTTCATAGGTAATACTCATGTATTATGCATTTAAGAGCATACGAAAGTATACCCTCGTAAACTACTTACCTATTTCACAGAGAGACAACTCTTTCAAAATAAATTGGTTTGTTTTAGATGCTCTTCTAATGTCCTTCATGTGTTTCTGTGACCCTGGAACAGTGTCTACTTTGGCTTCCTTTATTTTTCTTTCTCTCGTTGTTCCCGTCGCTCTTTTCCATTCTCCGTCACGTTTACGTTTTCAGTGTTCACGTTGTTGCGTATGTATTCAAGTACACACAGACAGAGAGTAGTCATCGAGTGAGGCTCACATTCGATTGAATATTAACAGAATGGAACAATCAATTATTTATTCTGTATTTTGTTGCTTTGAACTTTGCCATCATGCTCGTTGAAGCAACAGCAGCAGTATGCATAATACCTACCCGGAACCGAAATTAAAGTTAAAGGTTTGCTCGTTTACTTGTCTGTTGCTGTCGTTTTTTTGAAGATAGGGAATAGTCAACACAAAACGCCTATTTGTCCAAACCTTACTTGCTTTGCTACTACTACCAATACTTACTATACCACCATCATCGAATCATCATTATTATCAATTTTCTGTCATTTCTTTTTTTTTCTCTCATGGTATCGCTGCTGCTTGAGCATGCACACACGAGCAGCAACAATATTTCCTTTGTCTTTTATTCCAGACGTAGAGGACAAACCTTTAGCTTACGCTATGCTATGAGTTGTAACCTTGCGCTCACATTTCCTCCATATTTTATTTTCGGCCTCCTGTCACACACTGTCTGGAACAGACGAAATTAAACTTTGTCGAAACTTCACCAAGTTGGCAAGCCCTGTTCTTGTCTTAATTTGAAAAGAAAATTGTTATTGTTCCAGTCAAATTAAAATTTTGTAAATAAAATATACAAAATTGTCTTCCTAGAATGGAACTTCCTATTTGTGGCGAAGCGTACGTAGCCTACGTATACCTTGTATGGTATGATTTTCTGATGATAACTTATTATTCTGTGAAGTAAGCAGCTTTATTAACATGTTCCAGTGTTGCTAGCAACATACCCGATGGTAAACAACTTGGAAATGTAGGTTCTTGGGAAGGCTCATAATATAAGATTATTCATTCATTTAGATAGATGCATGACTATCCGTGTGGTTAACCGTATTCTTTTACAGACGCACAAATGAAACGAAAATGAAAGTGTTTTTGTCAACTTCTAGGTTACAGCACGAAAAGGCATTCAGTTTTGTTTTTGTTTGCTTATATATTTCTGATTACTGATAAGATTGTTTTTGTGATTTGTCTTCGTGTCTATTAATGACGATGATGGTGGTGGGTGGGATGGAACAGTTCTCTGTAGTATAGCAGTTCTAATCTACTAATTACCACGTAATTAGAGAAATTAATTGACTACTCCAGTATTGACATAAACGTTCATCAAATACCAAATAATAACAATATTTGTTTAAACCAGCTTTCCTCAAGTAAATATTGAAAGTGTAAATTTACTCTTATTAATATTTAACTAATAATGCCACATATTATATATATTTGAAAGCTTAACGAGTAAACAAAATTGGGTTCCCTCTCGCATGGCTGTTGCTGCTAGTACTGTTTTGTCAATGCCAATTAATTGTATCAGAGAAATTTTTACAAAAATTGAAATCTCAGACAAGCAAATTGCATACTGCGGCAAGTGTTTTTATTACTTTAAGAAAAAATAGACCGTTAAATTTCAACGAAGAGAAGAGAAGCTTCATCATCATCACTACTATCCCCACTACCACCACCAACACATTCGTCAATGATAGGGTTGATCAGTTATTTAGGACATGATCGATTTTTTAGTCATTTTCTTTTCAAAGTTGTAAGAAAGGTGTTTTATGTAGATAAATAGTAAGTACATTCACTATTGATGCATACACGCACGGGAAATTTAATAGAAGTAGAAATTTTTCCTAAAGAAAGGAAATTGAACTGTATTCAAAAGGATAAAAAAACTGTTGAACTTGAATGAAGTACATAAAGAAATCGATGGCATATTACTACTATGTACCTATTTTTTGTTGAATAAGAATTAAGGACTTATCTCGTTTTTTAAACTTTTGCTGATTTATTATTGATACATTGAAAAGCGGAAAAAGTTTTATATACATTTGTAGTAAGTAACCAGATCAGATTTTATTGCCAGACAAAGAGAAATGTATACTTACTACGTTTACTGACATGTCTGAAGGTCGAAAACAGGAAGAACCTAAACACAAAAATGGGTTGTAACTAAAAAGCAGACAATAAACAAAATTTTTAAAATTGTACAATAATAGTAAATAGCAGTAGTGTGCACCATCATTTCATTCTATAGAAAAAATACTATTTTGGGAAGAAGGTATCAGGTTATTTTTCTTCGTTTTATTTTTAAAGGTTTCCTACAAGTGCATAGCTCAGTTTTAGAGAATCTTCCGGCAAAAATGGTCAAATTCTTTTCCGTATATAAATAATCCTTTTTCGTCTAAAAATATCTTAAGGGGCTTCAAGGAAACCCTTGAGATGTTTAAAAATAGTACCATAAAACTGAATCAATAATAAAAGGACAGTGTTGTCTGTAAGTAAGGAACATAAATAAAGATTATTATTATTATTAGGCATTGTAAGCGAGACAGTGATAATAAATGACAATTTGGGAGAGGGCAGTACGGTAGAGCTGGACGACAAGTTGGGTCTTTTCGATGGTTGTCTTTTAATAACTCCATGTTATTTTTGTAAAGGCGTTTTAGGGTAAATCCCTCTTTCCAGCTTCATACAAAATGTTGTTCATAAATAAATTTAGAATAAAGTTTTAATTTAAGAAATGTTTTCCTTGGCCTTGGGTATTCCACAGACCTACTGACTGACTCAATGAGATTCGTTTGAAGTCGAAGTAAATATTTTTGCAGTTTATCATGACAGGGATGTTTTTCTTTCCTATTTATCATCATATATATTTTCTACCACACTAAACCAAAAAGTACCTGTGTTCTTTGCTTAGAAAAGAAGGGTAATATATTTGTCAATCTAGAGATTTGCACTGTGGGAGTTAAGAATAAAAGTAATTGTTAAAAACTGCATTGTTTTTTACAATTCTTTAGGATCTGTATTACTGTTCTTTGAGATGAACTCGCAATAAAATGTTTACGCCATAAAAAACAAACGGAACTGGCTAGACAGAAGTTTTTTTGGAAGCATTTTTTACCATGTAACAGCAGGGAAAGTATCGATTGCCTTTGTGAAGACAAGCACATAACATGCACAAGGGAAAACTCTGTTGTCTCTCTCTCGCTCCTTTCATTTCCTTCCTAGCGGAACTCAGGCAAAGGAAAACCCCTTCCCATTCCGGGACAGTTAGCCTTGAAAACGGGCTCGCTGTCTTGTCTGTTCAGTCCTTTTTTATTGCTTAAGTAGAATGTCCTTCTAGTTTTGCTCCCTCTCAGCCGCACACGATTTCACCTTCAAAACTCCTTTAAAAAATAACCAACTTAGCTCATTTCTACAGGCATCCCGATCCGATAACGGCCAAATAGCTTATTATTATTTAGAATTTCAAAATGCCACCACCGCCACTACCACCATCACATCTAATTGCTTTAGAAAATTATTTCATTATAATATCGTTTTGGTGCTAGTAAAAGCAGTCATTAAATACTTTTTATAATAAACTTTAATTCATTTTGAACAAGGTATGATAATTACTACGCCGTACCTACGTGATCACGCTTTCATTCAAGGTGGAATTTTATTTCCCTTTTATCTATAAATCGTTTTAGAACCTATTGAAAACACTAACAACAAATACAGAAACGTTGGTTAGTTATTTCTGTTTTGTTCTGTATTTACTCACAAAGCTTTATGAAGTATTGAAAACCCAAAACATTTTGCAATGTGGGTAAGTATGAAAAACATTTTACTATTTACAAATACTTTTTTGAACCTTTGATATTTTGATCTGCCATTACAAAAGCGTCTTATGGGAATGTACATACATATGACGATAAACAGAAAAGTCTTAAGGGGAAACATGGAATTTCCGCTAGAGAAAAGGATGAACCAAACTTAATTTTTATAGTGGCGACGAAAATGCCAGGAAAAAATTGCATAACCTTGAACCCAGAAAGAAAGAGGTATATGCATTTACACACTAACACATATAAGCTCGCAAATGCCCTTCGTCGATATAGGAAAGGCATACAATACGGAAGGAAAAGTAAACTAATAATAATGCCCGATAGAAGGTTAGATGAGAGAAGGAAATTGCAACAGGGATTGCATGGAAGAGAAAGTGGAGGGAAGAAGGAAAGGAGGAGGGAGTATGAGTAACAGCATTAACTTGCCAGACTAAAGCATACAAATGTGTACACAGAGTAAACACACAAAAGAGCTTTTTCTTGGAAGAGTGAAACAGCAAGCGTATGTGGGGCGGAAGGAATAGCTTTTCCTGTTCCATTCATCTAACATCATTGTAAAATATTAGACATGTCACTGCATACACAATGTTACCTCGCTCCACTATACCATTCCGTATGTTCCTGAGTGCTTCTATTATAAAAATAATTAAACGCGTTCAAGCAATGATGTTCGTAAAAGGAAAATAATTATAGTAGAACTTAGTGCTTTTTTAAGCGGCTTAAAAGAGGTTCGCAAATTTGTAGATCACTTTTCCTATACATAAAGGCATTCCTCTGAAATGAAAATTGACAAGCATGTAATAAAGAGAAGGAAAATTCAACTTGGCCTTCGTTTCGTTGCAAAAATCTAACTGAAAAGAAAAAAAAACATTCCGTCTGACTGCATGTCTTCAGAGAATAGTACTTTCCCGATGGTTTTTCTTTTTCTTTGTTCCTGGACTCAGAAACAGGCAACTTAAAAGACACTCGTGAGTTCTGTTCAAGTGGCGTAACTCTTTTTATAATTTGGAATGCAATTTCCGAGGGAATTAAGTAAGAAGGTAATAGGAGGTCGTTTCATAAAAAGAATGATTTATTTTGAAAAGGAGCGGAAGAGTGGGCAGCTTGAAAGTAAATATCTGCTTCAGACATACAAAGTAGTAGATTTATACAAAGATGCATTATAATATGTTTACAATACTAAATGTGGTACACAAAGCATACCATGATACGAATATTACGAATAACGTCAGCTGGATAGTATATTGTTTACAGAGTGAGACTATCTGTGTATTCATTCATTCATTCATACAAAAAAGTATAGAAAGTAAAGCCAAAAATAGTTCAACGTTTACTCCATAAAATTCTACAGCGAGCAGCAGCAGCAGCGCTTTTGACGTCATTCGTCGGAGTATAGTGAGTTAGATCGATAAAATGTAATAAGACTATAAAAATCCGGGCACGAACTAGACCCAGACCTACTTGCACAAGATAAAGCTTGGTCTATTACCATCCCTGTCACTACTACGCTGCTGCTGGTTGCACTGAGGGAAGATAGTCAGTGAAGCGGACGCATCTCTTTCTTTCTCTCTCTCCCTCTCTCTTTCTCTGTCTCACTCATCTCTTCCATGCACAGCAGCACTTCATTTTCCCACAAGAACCTACAACCAAATGATTTCTGGAGTTTTACAAGGTCCTTCAGTTTTCTCTAACAAGCGCTCCCTTTGTCTTCTCATTTCCGACACAGCTCAAGAATATTTGGGTTTCCTATAAAAAAGATAAGACTGTATTGGACGAGGTGCTGCTGTTCAGAACAAGTTTGGGTACTTTAGGAGTTTCTGTCTCACTTTTAGATGAAAGTTAGTCATGAAGAAGGAGAAAAGGAAATCTTTAATGTATAATATGGGTGAATGTGAGACGCGAATGGAATTGTATAACGGTTGTTGGTGGTGGAAATTATGATGCTGGTGGGAGAAAGACAGCAACCTTCTACTTCTAAAGTTACATCAAGAGAGAAACTAGAAACTCAAATGGTGGGCACATTGTTAAGCGGAAATTGTAATCATATAACTTCTACTACTAATCCTTATATCACATCAAAGGAAATAAATAGGAGAGAAAAAATGCCCCTGGGAAAAAGGAGGAAATGGGAAACCGGGTAAAAGAGACAGACTTTCTATTTATTGCAGATTACGGCAAAGTTGTAGAGGCTCTGTTATATACGTATAAGTAAATAATAATGTTCATAGCGTCCACATTGATATGGATGAAATTCAGGGAAAGTCCGCGATTTCCAAGTTGATTCCAGTTGAGAAAGGATTTTGTCAGCTGGCTTTTGTGTTGGCTCAGTACATACATAATATTATTTGCAAACGTATTCATAGTACAAAAGGATATATTCATAATGAGATTCTACAAAGCGTAGAGAGGGAGAGAGAGATATATTCAGTTGAAGGACGTTTTCCATTAAAGAAACATTAGGTTTTTTCCCTTCCGACGAGCAGACCGAGCTCTACTTTCGGCCTCCCTCCATCAATCCATGCATGCTCCAGATTGGCAAAATAGGGTACATGCTTCTGCTGCTGCTTCCATTGCAATATTATCTTGGTTGGCTGGCTCCTGCTGCTTCTGTTCTCTTTGTGTGCGCTCAGCAGTATTAAATTTGTTCTCTCTTCCGTGAGTTTCAAGGTTACTTTCCTTTTGGCAAAATATGGATGTATGGAGGCTTTGTGTGTAGACCCATACTTTTATCACTCTTCCATTGCTGGTGGCAACTGGCAAGACAGAGAAAAGAGAACTGGGAAAAAAGAGGGAAAGAAAAGTCTGCTGCTGATCTGTTTGAGAGACAGAGAGAGAAAGAGAGGAGAATATAGAGAAAAAGCGTTAGTTTATTTAGCTCTATTTCTGTTTATGGCAGACTCTTCATAGGAGATAGGCTCCCTTTATTCTCGTTGTATAATGATCAAAGTCCTTTCTAGTCCGCTGAAGCTATTACTTTGTAATAGGTTGGAATGGAAAAGTTTTCTCGTTTTCTTTCTTTCTGCTTCTTTTTTTCTTCTCCTCTTCACGTATGATGATGATACAACGTTGTTCACGCTTTCTTCTTCTTTTTCTATCATTTCAACTCAATGGTTTAAAAATATCAAGTATGGTATTAAGTTTTGAAGAAATGTTTATAAGAACGTAGTACTTTAAAGAAGTAAGTCCTTTACTTAAGCATGTACAATAATATGTAGTAGTAGAGTATCTTTCTGGCCTCACTTTTATTTTCATTTTCAGCATTTTTTGCAATATGTGTAAATGTGATGTGGTGAGGAGGAGGGGAACAAAGAGGAAGAAGGAAATGGAGCATGTGCTCTATCTTTTTATAGACTGTAATTTTGTATTAAAAAGGATGGGTTGTGTGAATGCAAGTAACTTTGTGTAAGGTAATGGCTCGCCTTGAAACTTGGCTAGGAATCCCATTGGGAGCAGACTTAAATGACCTCGGATTCTCTCTTAAGTATTTTCAATTCTCAACAGGAAGGATACGGTATATAAAACTACATGGAATATGGTAGAAGCAGCTTTCCAGAGAAAACTGAAACAGAAAGTAAGCAGAGCGTTGTGAAATTCCGTTATTTTAAACGTAATGCAGTTGAGAGGAAGAGAGAGAGAAAAGGGAAGACTCACAGGGAAATGGGAGGAAATAGTTTTTTCTGTGGATATGAGTTTTCCCTTTCCCAAATTGAACGCAAGTTGTTCAAGGTTACATACATGCATGTCAACCTTTTACATTTCCCTTTTCGTCTGCCTTCTTTCTCCGTACCTCCATTTCTTCGTATTTTTCTTTGATTCTCTTTTCCATTTGGATCTCGCGATTAAACGTATACGTAAAGAGAACTTTTCTCCATCAGAAGTTAACACATATCATATATTTTTTGTATAATACAAAGACACACGTCAAAAGTTTCCTGGTATGCACACATTTCACTTGCAGGATTTGGAATCGGGTATCTGTTTGGATTTCATAAATGTTCCTCAGATATCATAAACAAACATATTTTGTTTATGCTTCCTTTCATTTTTTCATTTTTTTTTCTACCTAAAAATACAAACTAAAGAGACTTTGTCGAAATCCGCTGGATAACAAATGCATACGGGTTTTTTTCAGCAAAAATATCTTTATACCGGATGTAAGCTGGTACTCAGACATAGTATATTTATAGTTATATATTGAAACGCTCTGGATTATTTCTTTTCTTCCATTTTCACCTCACTTTTTTATATTTCCTCTCTTTCGTTGCCCTACTACCTTCGATGTAGGGCGAACTTCCCAGAAAGCTCAGTGAAAAATAGGAAATCCCACCAGCAAACAATTTTTTCCTTGTCAAATTCAATGAATTTTTTCCTTAAAACGTCTTGTTGATTGTTTGTTGTTGGTATGTTTGAACCTGGCCTGGTTCACTATCCCCGTTCTTTCCCAAAAAACTTCTTTTTTCGGAGCTGTAATAACTTGCAGTGTAGTACTCGTGATATAAAATAGGCTCATTTCTCCAAGAGTTGTTATTATGGCGGTGGAGTGGAATGGAGAGTAAAAGTGAATGCCTAAATGCATGACGTTGTTCGTGTGTGTTGCATGACTAGTTCACACTCCACACTAAACTCGTGTTATACGAACGATGTGATGTAAGGTGTGTGTACATATGTCTAGAGTCCCGCTACGGATATGGATATTTTGATTGAGCTAATCCTTTCCCTTTCCCTCGTTAATTCACTTTCTTTGTTATGAAACAGGAAGGAAAGTATATTTTTTTCAAGTTAAGTAGACCTACGCTATAAAATCTGTAAGTGCCTCCTGCTACTTCGCTTTACCGTTGTTGCTTGCTGGCTGCTGCTGTTTATTCAGAAAATGTAGAACGGTTTTTATAGTTATAAAAACTTACATGGTTTCGCAAAGTTTCGTACAAAGAATGCATTCATTTTAGCAGAGCATAGTTGAATATTATATTATTTCTGTGTAAAGATTATATAAGGAGAGAGAGAGAGGTGACCCATTTCTCTATCTTTTCTTCTTGTTGCTTTTACCCTTTTTGCATTATTGTTCCCCACGCATAAACCATATCTCTCTCTCCAGTAATTCACTTACAATTCGGCCTTGTAATGGTGTACTGATTTCTTCTCTCGACATGGATTCAGATTTGCATGGTCCGGTTAAACTCACACAGTACTTACTTAAGTAAATATGTTTGGTAGCAAGTGATACGGTAAATTATTCAATAATAATAATAATATTAAGCATTTCGTCATAATGAATTCCATTCATTTCAAGATAGAGTCATCATCATCTGAACAGCAACGTCATTTAATAAATGAAAATGAAAGTTAAGTTTTAATTATAAAAGCCTAACATAATTATACATGATCAGCAGAGTCCCAGACCTAACTTGTTTTCATTCATCGTACTCGTCAATATTATCTATTTACACAACTCTCAAAGTTCAAATTAAAAAGACAATTAGGAAAAAAAGATTATTTCTTCAGATATATTTATATGAGTTTCTTGTTGTTGTAGACATTTGACATTTGTAATATGTTTCAAGGGTAGTAATGTTTTTCTTTGTATTTCTTCTTAGATTATTTATATTTTGTGGATACGTGCTTACCAACTTTTTGATAAGAAAGCTGCTATTGGTACTGAAAAGTAGGAAGACAGATTTATTATTTAGGATCTAAAAAGGGAATTGGGTGACACACATTTTTATTTTTTATTCCCAGTTTTTTCACACCAATATACAAATATTTTCGTCAAATAATCAAAACGTTCCCTGTGTTTTTATAAAAATATACATGCAGAAATTTTTTACGTAACTGACCTAAACTCTGAATCCATTCCTGTTTTATAAATAAATATTTTTAAAGTAATTTAAAGGTTCTTATATTTTCTATAAGGACAGTTTACAAAACTAGAGAAGCAATTTATTATTATCATTTATTTTTTTCACCAGATTGTTTGGTAAACACAAGCAAACAAGCAATTTTTTTATTACGTTATTTCGGCTAAACTAAAAATAACCATAGAACATTTACATACCCATAGCAGTTGAGTCACATAGAACTACACAATTCTTGATTTGATCGCTTCCTGTAAGACTTTGAAACCCACAACTTTAGTTTTATCGGGAACATGAATGTTTAAGCAGGGACAATAATTTATTACCCAGCTTATCATGTTTCTAACGACATAGAAAAAAATGTGCGATCATGTTAGTAGTAGTGCTTAATAACTCAAAACTATGCATTTAGTCAAATAAATTATACCGACATAATTTGGAAATTGAGCTCATTCAGTCGTAATCATCGTCACCATCCGTAGTATTAGAAACGCAACGTCCGTATCCTCATTCCTAACACAAACATATATTTGTTACCCTGACCAAAGTTTTTTGGAACAGGCAAAGAAAAATAGATAACAAAAAATGTTAAAAGCACACACACATATATATATTATACTGTGTATCTATACTGTAATAAGTGTTTCACTCCTTGTTAAGCATCATAAATTTTCCGGGAAGGAGATTAGACAAAATAAAATAATCAGCACAATTGCACGTTGAATGTAATGGTGATAGAGATGCAGATGTATGGTTGAACTGAGCATTGTGGTTATTATGATGAAGTTGATTAAAAGGCCAATTTATAGAAAGTGTGTGGAGAACACTTATTACCACGAAAAAAGCTTTGCAACAGAAAGATACACGAGCTTACAAGCTTTAATTTCCTATCATATTGCAAATATCAATCATTTTTTCTGCCTGCTACGTAAAACTTATTTCCCAATAATGCAATGTACGGATAAAACTCTGATGATGACGGTGATATTTCGTTCATCCCTCTTTTTGGCTTGAGCCTCGCCAAAAGATATGACTAGGCAGGGCTGTGCAAATGAACTAGTCCTTGACCCGATCACAACCGAGAGTATAAAATAACATAATATTACGTGCCTAAATATAAAAAGTGAACTATGCATTATAATAAAATGATTGCAATCTTAAAATGGACATACTACAATTCTGCCGTGAATGGAGCGCGATGAAGCCTTCCTCAGCTACTGATGATGATCAGATCAGCAAAATCTCCTTCAGCAATCATGCCTCAAACAACAACAACAACGGCTTTTGCAAAACGACGAAAAATGTTATATATTAGCAAATACAAATCATCATCAACGCATTGCAGCTAATAACATTCGTAAATATTGCATGAATGTAAAATGTTATACCATACTGCTATTCTCAGCATTTATTGTTTCGCGTGGGATTGCCAATTAAATGTGTACTGAAAGACAACGGTCATGGTGATGGATGGATGAGGATGGAAAAGTAAGCTTTTACCATCATTAATCCAAAAGAAAGACATTAGTGTTTCATCAAAATATAATATCCTCGAATAAAGCCAGTGAAATTGCAGGGAAAGTCTCATAAAACGTTTTATTCAATGATTAAAAGTTATTTATTATGCAAATCATGCGATTCTACTAACTACTATGAATTCAAATTAAATATTTGAGAATACGCCTTTCTTCTCAAAAACCGGTTGGCCCAACAAATTTCTTGTCAATCTCATTTTTAAAATCAAAACATTTTATAGTTAAATTACTACTCATCGCTTTCTTGAATGCAGGGAATTGATGTTGCTCATAGTTTTAAGGAATTGAACAGAAGTGTGTGTGCAGTTTGTCCAAAATTTAAAGTTCTCAAATATGGACGTAATGACAAATTAATAATATTGTCATTATTTATTAATATTGGCTTCACATCTGTTATTATTACTAATCTCATCATCCATTGTTAGTATTGCTATTGCGTACCATCATCCTTTTGCCCTCCTCCCCCATATCCTGTAGTAGGAAAGCGCATAAGTACATTTATGATTTTATTACAATATACAACGCTGCTACAAATAAATATGAATAGGTAAATATGTTTACCAACCTGTAATAAGTCTTTGCTTACAAATAAACTCTTTACACCCTCACTATAGCTCGACTGCTATAATAATATTTTGTTTCATCATCATTATCATATATTATACCCCTCTGCCTGCAGAGTGTACATAATACGCCAACTCAACAAAGTCTGAGTAAGCAATGATGATGATGATAATGTTACAAAGCGTTCCTCTCTGGTTTGTTGAATGTATGTAACATAACAACAAACAAAACCACACTTCTCTGTAGCAGAGCTTCAGCTTCGTCGTCGTCGTAATCAGTAGCAAAGCCTTATATGTGTGAATGAGCAATGTTAAAACTTTCGCTGTCCTACTGACATAGATTTTTTTGAAAAACCGTGGACTATTATCGTTCCTCAAGTATGGATGGATGGATATTCGTAGAGTAGCATCATCGTTGTCAGCGTCATTCCTTAATTGGGTACCTACGCAAGACGTACGCTTAAACCTATTGTATCATCATCGTTTTTACTTTCAACGCACAGGAACTTTTCCTATCCTATCATCCCTCCAATTATTCTTTGCGTTGCATTATTGCAGAAGAGAGGAGAAATGTGTGTGCATGTGCATAGTATGCATCGCTTGTTTAAAAAGAACTTTTTTATGGTTCTCTGCGTTACATACTACTTGCACTTTTCTCTGTGGAGGTGGTGGTGCATGATATCTTCTCAACAATAATAATATTCTGCATCAGTAACGGAGCGGAATAGAATGAGGTTTTAATGTTGCTACGGTTAAGGAAAAGTGGTTTTCGAAAAAAAATCTTTGAAACTTTCTCTGGGAGGAGGAAGCTATTCAAGACCAGAAGTTATCAGACTTTTATAAAAATAGTATTTAACAATGAGTTAAGATTTATGCTTAGATTTGTAGAAATTTATTATTAAACCAATGAACCAGAATTACGATTTCATTTGAAATTATTTTACAACAAAAATGTAAAGAATTATCAAGACATTGATACGCATTTTGTTTCCTTACATTTAATCAACTCCGCTCCTTGTCATGGACATTGAAATGGACGCCGATAAGAAAAATCATTCATGTGTAGTTTTTGCTCTTGATCCATTTAATGAAACAAAAATCAGAAAAGCCAAGAAGAGCCCTGCCTGAACATTTCTTTATTAAAATGTAGGAAGAAAAAAATGGTAGGTAAGCCTACACAACTTCCGTCCTGGATGTTTGTTGCTAATTGGTTTATTAAATTACGATCTAATGTTATAAACTATGCGAACACTGAAGACATGTTTTTTTGACAAAATTTGATTATACTGTTCGATTCCTTTTTAGACATTGAACTCTAAATTTGGCAATGCTTCAAGAGTATTTCGAAATTCACGTACATAATATATATTTCTTACAATTTTATACGCTATAAGATTTTGTGGGCTCACGCGCGTACATAAACAGAGATGCATACATACCTACCTAGGTATATTATATTACTTATGCCTACTTGAAAAGGTTCAAGTTCTTTGCTTGAATATTTTCATCATCCCTTAGCTATTATCATCATCAGAAATCCTATTAAAAGATAGTCTCTCTGATGAGAGTGTTGCATCACTTTTTGCAATTTCAACATGCTTTACGACCAAATATATAATATACTGACTGAGTGAGTGAGTGCGCCAAGAGCACGATTGTGCCTTATATATTATGCCATAAACGAGATGCAAGCATGATTACTGAGTAGTTATTTCATGTTATTCTCCTTTATTACCCAACCAGTTTCTTTTGGATTCAAGTGTACTGTTGCTACAACTCAATAGAGGAATTTCATTATTGCACACTGACTGCGTATTATTCTTTTGTGCAATAATCTCGCAATTTTAACGCATCCCGTTCTGCATCCCATGTTGAAAGTAAAAGTTGTTACATGATTTGATTATTATTATGAATGTTATATTGTTGCAGCAACAAAAAACCGTCATCAACATCAACGACGGCGTCATAAGTAGTCTGTCATTTCTTGAGTCGTGATGTTGCTGATGTCGTTGTCGTGTACAGCTTGCTCATTCAGTTTTATGTAATGCAACTTAAATTGTATGAAATTCTCACTACCTGTGCAGAATCAATGTACGTCTTGCTGCTGCTGATGAGAACGTTGCCGTTATTTAACATGCAATTAATTTTATTTAAATTTTTGCGAGCTCACGCATAAAATATTTGCAATATAAACAGATAAAACCTTGATGCTTTCTTGGTAAATTCCTTGTCTATTTACACCATTACTACTATCCTTTTTAGTCCAATTTTAAAATGCTATCAAAAGCCAATTTCCAATTGCATTGCTGTGAATTTTGATAGAAAACAATATTTATTATTGCATACCGGTCATCATCATTTTGTCTTACGTTAGAAAAGTAGTAAAAGAGTGTAAAAAATAAATCGTGCAGATGCATAATCTCTTTAAACACATTTTCTTAATTTCTGATCTGACCTAAATGAGTGAATGGAATGGGCATTCCATCGGATTTGGAGGAGAAGATGATCCTGCTCATGCAAAATTTCAGAAGCTGCAACTACTCATATGTATTAATTGACTTTAGAATTGCGATAGGTATTATTTCTTGCTAGTTACGACTTGCAATCTGCTGCCCTGTCTCTATACTACAGATGATTACTTTTATTGATGAAGTAGGTAATAAATAAATTGCAAAGGTAGAAGACTTTGTTCAGAATACAAGATCCGTTCTTGCCTCTTGCATAACCACAGCAAGACATAGTAATTCATTACATTACTTACTATTATATACGTAATGAGAAAACTTAACATATTAAACCACAAGTGTTAAGAAAGATTCACATTTTTAACAGACGACAACCAGCAAATAAGCTGCAATTTGCTTACAATATTAGCATTGAATAAAATACCAGTGTTCGGCGGTCGTTGACTGACAGTAAAATTGGTCATAAATTTTCAGTCCCTCTTATCTTTACCTCCTCCTCCTCTACACAGCCGATTAACGTCACCCACTATTACTACTACCATCACTGCTACACACCTCAGTCCATTCATTCCATTCTTTTGTACTATTGCCGTCATATTAGAACGGATAAAACAAGCTTGTAAATTTGTTTTCATTGTGTAACACGTATTATATTATTATAATTAAGATGACAGTGGTGTTGCTCTGGTAGTAGTGACGGCGCGGCGGTATGATCATGATGATGACGACGATTTTTTTGCAATGAAGCAAGCACACGTACCAAGTGAATTTATTTGGTAGGTACTGCTGTGCAATAACAATAATATATATTTTCGAAGAGCTTTATGCATATAAATAGTTTTCTTATATAATGTGCACAGCTTTATTATTATCATTTCAAGAAGAAAATTACTTATATAATAAAAGTGTACAAGCTCACGATCATCATCAGAATTAAATTCTACCCTTAACCATATATTGTACCAATAACAGTAATCAAAGCATCGAATCAGAAACCGTCATCATCATCATCAAATCTGAAAATAGGTCAGTCAGAATAATGCACGTTATATAAATTACGTGCACAATATTATTATGTATATTTTAAAAGAGGCTCTTGCTGGGATTTTACCTCGCTTGTGCAGGTAATCTACAGCAGAATGTTTTTTAATGCAGCACAGCGTTATTATAAGTGTGCAGCAAGCATTTTACTTTTACTACTCCTCTCCTTTTATAATCTGCTCTCGCTGAAATAACATTCAATATAGTAATATTATATTGTACAAGTATTTATCAAGAGAGATAAAAAAGTGTTTGTATATTATTATAAGCAAAATATTGTTGTAGCAGAGATGTTGGGGTGGTACTCCCTCCTTGATGTTATTATTATATAACAGAGTTTCAAAGCCATCAGCTTAAATGCAACTCAATGAGAGATGGGTATAGTAGCTCTATACATATTGGCAAAGGCAAAGCAAGCAGCGAACAGGATTGCATCACCAAAGTCATTACAACAACATTAGCAATGCATGAAGCCAGAAAGTAACAATGACAATATTGCGGTGGTGGCGGAGGTGATGGTGTGTGCAATGTACGTAGAATAATGTATGCTCGTAGGTATTTTTTATTGTAACTAAAAAGGAGCAAAAATTGTTATGCAAGTGAAGTGTAATGTAGAAAAAATATTTTGTTGCTTCATTCATCCCTCTCAGGTTTAAATCCCTTGTGAAGTGATGCATTGTGTGTAAGCATCACCACTACCAAAAAGAATGAATGGTAATCGCTTTACAGAAATGTATGTACACTTGGCTTGACTCGCCTCTAGAAATAAATAAATATAGGTATACCTACTGAGAGATAACAATATTGACGATGATTGTTTTATATAGAAAAGGATTTGCAAGACCAAAAAGCAATCACTCTTTTTGCCAAAACTTTTTTGCGGATTTAGGCATGCTTTATCTCTCACATACGTGCAAGAAAAATGTTTCAAAAACATTAAGCTAACAATAAAAAGGCTGAGTAAATAAGTAAATATATTATGTATAATGATACGCATTCGCAGGAGTACAGTAAGTCGAAAAATTAACTTTTGCTTTTGTAAAATGAAAGTGAAATGAAAAAGTGGTAGTATGTTTGTGTGTAACGTTACAATGTAGTAAGAACGTAGCATTGTTCTTTGTTGCATGATGATGAAAAAAGTTTTCTTATGAAGATGATGTTGTTTGTTAGTAATAATAATGAATGAGATGATGCGTGCATACAATTGAAATTGTATAATACGAAAAAGTTCATGTTTATAATATTATGATCACCGCTACTGTTATCATATTTAGCTTACAGAAAAAGAAGATGCGTATCATTGATTTATTTGCATGTTCAGTTTTTTAAAATTAATTTACCTCTGATTATTTATTGCAAATTATAACTAAACATTTGCATTTTTGAAACTATATTGTATAAAAATTTACCTAATGCAATATACATTTTGCTCATTGATAATTATAAGGCTTAATTAGCAATTACGGTATGCACAATAAATTAATTACTTGAAACACTAAACTTGCATAATTGCATTACTGACATTGCAAAAGTCGTGGATTTCACTACGATTATTGAGCGAAACTCTCGTATGTTGTCGCTATCATTATCATGATCGTAATAATATGGATGATGTTTATGTTCAAACATTGCATTTTACTTAAACTGTTACATTCCCACCAGACAAATTGAATACGGTTAAGTACTTAATACAATGAACGCCATATGAAGTGGCGTCGTCAGTTAGAAGTCCGCACTCCGCACTAATTTCGTATTATTTCGTAACAATTGTAGGTATTACAAAAAATTGCTTCAAATAAATGGCAATGACAGAGTTAGTTTCCTCTCCTCTCTGAATACAAATGTGATGCAAATATTATTGCAAAACTTACCTCTTCCGTTGAGTTGTGGATGGATGTATAAATAATGCAACGTTTGCACGAAATTTATTTATACCAATCCATCTAAATAATATAAACATGCATGTGCACCGGAACCGCTGTCCTATTTAGCTTGCCATACATAAAAAATATATATAATGCATCTGTTTTGTAAATATCGAATTCGATGAACAGCGAAAAGTGCATCCGTAAATATTTTGGCACACTTTGACTCAAAATGTTTTTTCTGCTGCATGATGAGAAAACACTATCTTCTGATAAAAATTTTTTTCTTGTAGCTTTTTAAAC